>BDUI01014816.1:0-10889 GCA_002335545.1 Apodemus speciosus
AGATGTGCATACATGTATGCACATCACACACAGACAGAAACACGCAATATACAAAACCAGCAGTGTTTTGAGCCATTGTTATGGGGCCACTCGAGTTTCTGTGCCCGCTGAGGATGTTACATGGCCCCTCTGACGTCTGGGACTTCAGGGCTCAGGGCTGAAGAAGGGCTGTGCCGCTCGCTTGCCGTCCGGGCCGGGCGATGGATGGTGAGGGGCTGAAGTAGGGCAGCACTGACAGGATGCACAGTGGAGGCAATCCGGGAGATGTGCGTTTTGGAATCATCAAGCTAGCAGAACCCAGCAGCAGATCCGCACAAGGAGGAGCAAACGGAGCGGTGGCCCAAGTTCAGGTTAGGAGTCCGGTGTCCCTGCTCGCAGGCTACTCGAACTCTTACTGCGCAGCAAAGCAGCAGAGGGGGCAGCTTCTTGAGAGCAATTATATTTTTATTCCCGTATTATTCATCTTTTAACAATGCCATACGTAAAGCCAGCCTGCCTGCTGTGGTGATATCCGCCYGCTACCCTCTATCCCCCTCCCACTCGCTGACTGCTGCGTCCTGTCCCGGAAACCTCCTCCCACGCTGACTGCCGCGTCCCCGAAGCCTCCTCCCACCCTGATGGCTGCAGTGTGCTTGCTTCATTTTATTTCTTGTGCCGATAACCACTGCTGCTGCGTCTTCATGGCTGTGACAGTCCTGTCACGGCCAGATGACAACTTTTGACAGTGCTCCTCGCCCAGGGCCATTTATAGACTCTTCCCTTAAAGAGGGAGCGGCATTGGTGAACAGAGCCTCACACGTCAGACGCCCCGCCCAGGCGTCCCGTGGGAGGACCTTTGCTGACTGGATGCAGGGTGTTACGCTACAAACCCTGTAGCTCCAACAGCACAGAGGGCAGTGGTTCTCAACCTTCCTGATGCTGCCACCCTTTAAAACCGTTCCCCACGTGGCGGTGACCCCCAACCGTGAAATTATTTCATTGCTACTCCATAACTGTAATTTGCTACTGTTATGAACCTTAATATAAATACCCTGTCCTGCTAAGTCGGTGCTAAGTGATGGCTTCCAAAGCGTATCAGGGAATATAAGCGAAGTGAGGCGTTTGAGAGGACACTGAGGCGGACGAGAGCGAATGCCCTCTTGATCTGTTTGCTCACAAACCACACCTCCCCATTCGGTGCAGAGATCAGAAACCGTAATCCCAATTGTTAGTAAATGTTTCATTACCATAAAATTGTATAAATCATCAAGGTCGCCTGGCAAAGCCCTCCCCACTCGCYTACTTCCAGGGGATRTTTTGCAATGTGAATATTACTGRAAACYGAGTTGATTTGTGTTATACTTTAGCATATTACTTGGGTGGCAAGGAAGGCCAACTTAAGTAAGAAACTCTATGTGCTACGCAGGCGTGCTAGGTGGCCTGCAGGAAGATGAGACTGGAGAATTGAGCGTGCTTTGAGTACCCCATCCCTAACTTTCACACTGCGAACTTGATCTTTTTTNGGAGAATGGGCAAGAAGATGGCACCGTAGCTGAAATGTACGGCTTTGCAAAGGCCGCATCATACCGTGAGTCAAATAGTTGACTTGTTACCAATGCAGAGAGGCTCTTCTCTGTGGTCACCCAAGTTTAGTGCAAAAGTGGTATTTTATTCATTCATTCATTCAGTCAGTCAGTCAGTCAGTCAGTCAGTCAGTCTTTATTGGATACTAGTGGTGGAATCCAGGACCCAGTACATTTGAGACATGCATTCTACTCCTGAGCTGCACCTCAACCCCAAATGTTTAGGTACAAAAGTTGTAACACTCTCAAAGGGGCATCTTACCCCTTTCTTTATCCGAGGTCTTTATTCCTCCACCCACCCCCTCTGTGAGCCGATTCCATTCCAATGATTAAGTGTATACGAGGACCGTGATTGGCACAACGGGGCAAGCCTTYTTATGCTCTACAGTTTCTGCCTGTGGGTTTTGCTGTGCGCTCTTGACCTCCCTAGATTACAGAAGGGGAGGGTGAGCCGTGAAGAGGGTAATGGCTTGCCCGGTGCCACATGGCAAGTCCCTGGTGGAGCTGAGATTCGGTACTCACATGCTAATTGCAGTAAACCACCTCTGTGTGTGTGTGTGTGTGTGTGTGTGTGTGTGTGTGTGTGTGTCCGGGCAGCCCCTGTGTTCTCAACCTGATCCTCCCCCTTTGCCCCGCCCTCTCATGTGACCCCAAACCCGGACAGCCTCACTGGTGGCTAATCCACAGAGCCCAGCTCCACACGTTCTGTGTCTGCGCCTCTCYGCTCACTTGTATGATTTCCTGGTTCCTACCTCACTCCACATTCCGAGTTACCACCAGCTTTTCAGGTTACAGGCAGCTTAACACATGAAGCAAGCGGCGGGTGGCTGCGCCCAGGTAGACTTACGTTCATTCCTTCCCCGAGCATAGAGTGTTTACAGGAGTGGGGGGTCTCTTCCGARCTGGTGTCTGTCTGGTTCTGGAGTTGCCCCCTTCAGTTAATGCCCACTGAGGCCGGAGCCTGGTCTATCATCGTCTTCCCTAGATGGTTAGAGCACCTGAGCCAGAGGCTCATTCTGCARATTTGCCTCAGGCGCGGCCCATTCTTCACCTAGATCTCAAGRTTCCTATAGCAMGAATTTGGTTTCCACAAGCTGCCTGACACTGTAACTTTCAATAGCCCTTATATAACGCTCGCAGAGTAATCTGACCCCTGACTACCCAGCATCCTCTGGTGACTCAGACCGTTTCCCTCTTGCAGAGCCCACGGTGGCTTCTCCCGGAAGTGTCTCCTTGTCTCGCTTCTGAGCCCTCTCTGGCCTTTGGCAGCCCTTGTGTTTGCCTGGTACTTGTCTGTCTTCTTTGCCACCCATGCATGGCATGACAGTTGCAGCCCTGGGGGCAAAATCAAAGCTCAGTCAGCATCTCCTGCCTGAGCCAAGGGAAATCATTCATTTCCTTCTAATTTTTCAGCAGTGTAGACCTGTGTATTTTCAACCTTCGTTATCTGCTTCTGCTAGCACTATTGACTTGACGCCGTCCCTTTGTGCACATGTCTAACCTCTTTAAGTTTCCGACCTTCCTTGCCACATTCTTTGGGTTCTCCCTTTAAAAATAAACAGTGTGTGTGTGTGTGTGTGTGTGTGTGTGTGTGTGTGTACATGTTGGGAACATGGGCACACACATGTGTGTATGTTTCTGGGGGCCTCGAGGTAGAAGTCTTCCTCTAACATTGTCTACCTTGTCTTTTGAGACAGCATCTCCCCAAACCTAGAGTTCACCAACTGGACTAGTCTGGCTTGCCASCAACCTAGGARCCCTCTTGTCTCCACCTCCATCGCACTGATATTGCGAGCACGCATTGCTAGGCTTGGGTTTTTATGTCCATGCTGGGATCCAACCCCAAATCCTCCGGCTCACGCAGTAGGTGCTATGCCCGCCCCTGCGGAGCCGTCTCCCCAGCCCCTAAGAYGTTTCTGGCGCTGTTCAGTCTGTGCGATGTCCCAGCACCAGTCCTGGCCTGCTGGGACATTTGAGAGCCCACCATGAGTCTCCCAGCCAACTGCATCCTTCTGTAGCAGCAGCCYGAGGCCATGGGAGCTRTGTCCAGCAGTGCAGGAAGGAGGAACGAGTGTTTAACCTGTTTCCTAGTGCTGTGCTGCCTCTCGGTTATCTAAGCAGGAAAAAAAAATAAAGGACAACTTGTGGGGAAAAAACAGGAAGTTTTATTTTTAAAAAGTTTTTATTTTAATTTTAGGGTTAAAAAATAAAGTTTTGTTTGTTTGTTTTATTTTCCTACATTTTAATAATTAAGAAGAGAATGACTGGGGGCTCCCATCCATTAAGATGACTCAGTGGCTAAGAGCACTGACTGCTCTTCCAGAGGTCCTGAGTTCAATTCCCAGCAACCACATGGTGGCTCACGACCATCTGTAATAGGATCCGATGCCCTCTTCTGGTGTGTCTGAAGACAGCGACAGTGTACTCACATACATAAAATAAATAATTAAAAGAAGGGGGAGGAAGAGGAAGAAAATGATGGAGTCAAAATTGCTTGTAAAAGAATGTAACCCTCTATGTGTTTCACACGTGCCATCTTTGGCCTGCCGTCAGGGCTGATGTGCGTTTTCTGTTTCCAGAGGTGACCTTGAAGGTGCACGTTAGTGACGCCAGCACCCACCAGCCCATCGCAGATGCGCTCATTGAGATCTTCGCCAGCCAAGTGTCTGTTGCCTCGGGCACATCCGGCACAGATGGGGTGGCTTTCATCAAGTTCCCGTACAAGCTGGGAAATCAGCTGATTGTCACCGCCACAAAACACGCCTACGTGTCAAACTCTGCCCCGTGGAAGCCCATCCGACTACCGGGTAAGTGGTCTTTCTCTAAGACAGACCTCTGGGCAGGCGGGCGGGCAGTCAGTCGGTCGGTCGATCAGTGGCCAACGGTGAGAACAGACACTGAAGCATTTTTGGAGGTAGGAGTCAGGCAGGGAAATCTGTATGCCAGTCCTGTGAGTCACCTTGTGTGTCGTTATGTGGAAGGATGGTGCGGTGTGTGTGAAGCTGGCTGGAGCCCCGCCTTGCCCCTGTGCTGTGCACCTGCTGACCCGCAGCACTGTGAACTCTGTGCTCGAGGGCACAGCAGCCCCTCTACTTCCTAGAAGTCATAACAGCCCTGAGCTCTCCAGGGCGTAAAGGACAGTGGCCCCCTGTGCCTGTGTCCGCAGCCTTCCTCGTTGCGGCGGTAGACGCCCGCTCATAGCAACATAAGGAAAGGCGCGCGTATTTAGACGCGTGATTTAAGAGAAAGTCTCCCGTGGTGGGGAAGGCGTGGCAGGGAGAGCATGACGCGGCTGGTCACCTCGCATCCATCGTCTGGAAGCAGAGAATAAGGAGCTTCCCTTTTTATATGCAGCCTAAGAGCCCAGCCCTTGAAATTGCCGTTAGCCTAGTGTGGGAAATCCCCACATGACTACCAACCCCCTCAGTTGACTATCCAGACTTTTGTCTCTTTGGTGATTCTAGATCCTGTCAACTTGACAATCAATAACACCGTCACAGGATAGAACCCATGGAAGGCCAGCAAAAAGCTTTTATCACTAGGTTTCCAGCTAGAAGAGCTGTTTGATCTCCGCAATGTATGGTTGGGCGTATTGAGGGTGGGGCGCGCAGAGGCTCTCTCGGCCTGCATTGGAATAGCAGCTGTGCAAGGTCGGGTCGTGTTGCAGTCTATACAGGCTTCAATCTCCGTCCTGGCAAACACTGAGCCTCTATTCAGAGGGGAACGGATAAGCCTAATTTCCCAGGAAGCTCTAGTCACAACGTCTTTAGCAACTAATTAATACATAGCTCTGCTTCCCACGTGCTCGTTTGAAGACACTGCTGAACAAACCCAGCTGACCTGCTAACACTGGGCTCAAGCGCACAGCACCATAAGCTGCATCTGGACCACATTTATCATCTGTTCTCTCCCTCGGGCTCACTGTAGCCCCTCCTCACATTCAGGGCCTTCAGCGCTGTACACGGGGATCGCTTAAGACAGTGAAATCCCCAACAGAAAGAACACATGTGAAAAGCCTGACACAGAGAGAGAGAGAGAGAAGATAGCCACCAAGGGGGAGCTGGGACAAGCGGACAGCCTGGTGCCCCGCCAGCCTCCGAGCTGTGTGCAGGCATGAGCACGCGGTGGGGGTGGGAGGGGGGGGGCGTCAATGCTGGAGCAGGAGCGGGGAGAAGAAACAATTCAGCAAGCATGCCCATTTGTAAATATGGGACCCGTGCATGGTGAGAATCGGACATCTAATGGCTTTCATTTTGACTCCATTAATAGGATTTGAAGAAAGGAAATTGTTTCCATAATGTCCATTTTCTCGAATGAGTCTGATAATGGCAACAAGACGGTTTAATTGAAAGCATTTTAGAGACACCATGAAAACACCTGGAACGGAGACCAGCCCTCCGCTAACGACCCCACCCGAGTGGGCCCAGCAGGGTTGGCAGGGCCTGTGTTTCTAGCTTCTGAAATGGAATTAATTGGCCTGAATCATTTCAAAAGACCTTCGCGTGCCTTTGGTTGTTTGCTGACCTTTTCAATATAATAAAGGCGCTCCTAACTAGCACGGAAAAACAAGTGTGACCAGAATTTAGACCAGCCTCTGGTGAGAAGCCAAGTAAACTGTTGTTTCAATGTGTATTTTTAGAAGTTGGGTCTTACACTCCTGGTATTCCAAACAACTGAGGGAAAAAAGGCGAAAGAGCTGGGAGTTCCGAAATAGGATGGGCGATGGCTGCCGAGATGCCTTCTTCACTGTGTTCGGAGTTTCAGTCCGCACGAGCATTCCTGTGAGAGCTTGGAGTGGATTCCTTTTCTCCTCCTTAGCAATAACTCCAAGAAGATGAATTGGGTTTTCTCTTCCTCCCTGGGAGGGGGCGTAGACTAGAGAGAGGGATCTCAGCAAACAAGTCAAACAGATACAGGAACTCGCCCATATGAGCCCAACAGAGTCCCCCTGTTTCCCTGAGCAAAACGAGACGTTCTTTGCTAGCATGTGAGAGACCCTGGGTTCCATCCGTAGTGCTGAGGGGGAATGGGGATCCCGAATATCTCCCTGGTGTGAAGAGTCTTCAGTTAACACCGGCTCCAGAGTCTCCAAAGAAACAGTGGTCCTGGTCTCCTGTGCTGCTCTGGCCCAGTTAACTGGCCTCTTTAAAAACGCCCACCACATTGCTACTCCTGTGTCTTAAAATGCATGTGCCTGTGATCCCTGCACCCTGGAGCCCACTCGCATTCCTTCGTGCATGGGAGAGAGGCTCTGGAGGCCYGGGAGCTATTAACAGTTAATCATTGCTAGGGGAGAAAGTGTCATTCCCCATGGTGATGTGGCCATTGGTAAGYTGAGAATGYGCCTCTTACCGGGGCTCTTGCAGGCCATCCCGATTAAACTCAGTGGCTCATAAAACCTAGTGAAATGTATGAAAGATGGGTAAGAACTGCCTGGGAAGGAGAAAGTGGTCCTCAGYAGTGGGGGAATTGAAAGGACAAGGGCCTGAAAATGACCAAAATACACTGTGTGCATGTGTGAAGTTATCACAGAATTTCTACATTAAATACATGTGCCCAATTAATGAATGTGCTGCCGAAAGTCCTTGAGTGGCCTCCAGGRATTAAAAGTGACGCCCAGAGCCTCCTCTTTTGGTGGCTTCTCCCTTTCCTAGCATGAGTTGGCCAGCCTGCATAGTTGTACACTGAAGGAGTCTGGCTGGCACTTTCAGGCTCTCTGTGTATTATCTCTAGACGCTACTTTTTACCACGTTCATGTAAAAACCTTGTATTGTGTCTTGAAAACCCCAAGTGGGATGATTTCACCCCAGAAGTCCCCCNTTTTTTTTTTTTTTTTTTTTTTTTTTTAGTCGTACTGAGTGATGAAATTTGGCTTTAAAGTAGCTAAGGTCTAAGTAGACCTTGAATTAACCTCCCAAATTTTCATGTACCATAAAACACACCATTTCGGAGCCTATGGCAATGGCTCAGTCAGTGAAGCACTTGCTGAGCAGGCCTGAGGACCTGACTTTTGACCCCCAGACCCAAAGGAAGACGTGAGGCGTGATGTCGTCCACTACACTGTAGCGCTGGTGCCGGCTGAGGAGGCGGAGGCGGGCACTCGCTCAGCGTGGTCTCCAGCTAGTCTTGTCAAACAGTGGGTCCAGGGTCAGCAAGAGACGGGTCTCAGCAGTAAGACGGACAGCAATGAAGGAAGACACGGATGCTGGCCTCTGACCTCCATGCGCACATAAACACTTATGCACCTACACACACACACACACACACACACACACACACACACACACAATGCCCTACACCACACACCAAAAACAACCTTTTCATAATGCACACTTCAAAATCCCTGGCTAGCTCAGCTGGTAGAGTATGAAACTCTGAAAGTGTATCCTTCATGGTTTCGTACCTCTATAATAACCCCATGATCTATTTCCAGCACATTCCAACACCCTCTATTAACCATATCCATTAGTTCTGACTTCCTATTTCCCATCCTTCCAGCTCCTAGCAACTTGTAAACTGCCTTCTGTCGCTGGCTTCGCCTGTTCTAAAGAGTGGATATAAATAGAATCAGACAGTATGTGGCTTCCACGCCTGTCATCCCAGCACGTTTTCAAGGCTGTGACAATTTGATTGTCAACTTGGTGGGATCTAGAATTGTCTAGGAAAAGAGCCTCTGGCCCTGCTGCGAGGGATTTTCTAGATTAGGTTAGTTGGAAAGACCGGCCTCAACTCCAGTTGGCGCCATTCTGTGCGCTTGGATCCTGAACCGAATTCACAGGGGAAGGGACCCTGTGCAGGAGCACTCATAGCTCTGTGCTCCCTCACTGCGACCTTCTGCTTCAAGGTCCCCACCATGATTTTAATGGGCTGTACCCTTAAACTACGAACCCAAATAAACTCTTCCCTACGTACGCGGCTTTGGCCACGTCTTGTCGCTCAACGGGATAAGCAACTAATACAAAAGGCCATCCTTCCTGTAGCTCATGTCAGTTCTCCACGCCTCATCCGTATGTTCAGAATTTATTCGTGRTATATCCATGATAATATAGTCATAGTGCCAAACTTTATCTGTTTCTCAGTTGACAGACGCTGATTTGGGTTAAGTCACAGCTGCTGCTATGGATATACACGTGTGAACATACATGCACAAGTTTTTGCATGAACATGCCTCTGTGCTTTTGAGCTCTCTCCTGGCAGGGAACTTGCTGGGCCACTGGTCATTCTGGTGCCTATCGGAGGAACTGTCAGATCATCCTCCGCAGCACTGACGTGCCTTCTTAGATTTGTCATGGCGCTGGCCACCTGTCTGCTTGCTCTCTGGCTGTTTCCTGTGGGCTGTGGTTCTGTAGAATGAGTAGTACTGAAGGCGCAGACCACAGACCACACTYACATGTTCTGTTCAGGATATAGCTGGGAACGGTCTTGGAATATAGCTACATCTGAGTGCACTGCCTGGGTGGAGGGGGTGGACAGGGAGGAGAGGGCAGGCAGCGCCTCGGAGGGCCTCCAGAGAACCAGCACTGCCAAATCCCTGAGACCGTTACAAGTTCATCTTTCTAGGTCTTGATACTTTCATGGAAATTAGTGTTACTTCCTGATGTGATAGGGTCTACCATAATCCCAGCATGTGAGCTTCACTGGGAATTCYGGGCCAATCTCAGCTACATAGTGAAGAGCTGGCTCAAAWATCCATTAACTAGTTAGTTAATTAATTAGCTGGCGGGGGAGAAAGCTCGGGCAGCAGAGAGCTCACTGTGATGGTAGTTGCTCACTGAGTTACCCAGGCTGGCCATGATCTCACCTTATCACCACCCCATACCTATGTTAAAAAGCTGGGGGAGATAGGAGGTTAGCAATCCCAGTTCCGAAGAGGCAGACAGGGAGATCCTGCAGCCCACGGGGCAGACAGCCCTGCCTAACCAGTGGGGCCCAGGCCAAGAGAGAAACTGTNGTAGTGCTGAGGGGGAATGGGGATCCGGAATATCTCCCTGGTGTGAAGAGTCTTCAGTTAACACCGGCTCCAGAGTGGATAAAAACACCATGTACTGGACACCCTGTGGGCCTCTCAGGCACCTCCCAGCCCTGAAGCAATCTATAGCTTTGGGTCGGCAGCCTGGTCTCCTGCTCCCTGCGGCCCTTGCTGCGTGGGGCAGACCCATTACAGCTCGCTCGCTCGCTCGCTCGCTTCCCTCTGGAAAGTAAGATTTGAGAAATGGTTTGTYGGGGCAGCTTCCCTAGAGATGGAAAGGCCAAAATGTTCCAAGTGAGACGAGTTTCCAAAGCACATTGCCATGGTCCCCTCGTGTCTTCCTCTGTTCTGTTGCTGTGGAGAGACCCCATGAGCGAGGCAACTCTCAGAAAACAGAACATTTCATTGGAGATTTCCTTACCGTTTCAGAGGGTTCCTCCATTATCAGCATGGCAGGAACTAGGGCAGTAGCCAAGAGCAGCACTACATCCTGATCTGCAAGCAGGGGCTGGGGGGGGCGGGGTCGGGGGAGGGGAGGGGGAGGGGAGGGAGCAAGAAAAGCTTTTGAAACCTCAGAGACCAGCCCCAGTGACACATTTCGCCAACAAGGTCACGCCCACTCCAACAATGTCCCGCCTCCTAATCCTTCTAATCCTATCAGAGTTCCACTCCCTGGTGACTAAGCACTCAAATATGTGAGCCAATGAGGGCCCTCTGACTGAGTTCCAAGCCACMCCTAGTTCTAGGTAAAGACCACGGGTGGTCTCAGCGCTCAGAAGCCCCCACACCAGGCAGCAGAGAGRTGCTTGGGGCCAGTCAGGATGCTTCCTGGCTCTGGCAAGCTCCGAGAGGAAGCCTGGCACGGAGAGGCATGGGTGAGGCAGGCATTGTGGGACAGCCTACACTTGTAGGCGAGCTGCTTCCTGGAAGTGACACCCTGCACCCTCGAAGTCCTGGCCTTCCTTCCTCTCCACCCAAGGGGCCTGCCTTGTGATGTCAGGTAGAAAAAGGTATAGCTAATGGTTACTAGAACCTGTGACATGTCTACCGAGAAGTTACCCAGGAAGGCAAGAGCTCCCAGCAGCCTCCTGTGACTTTGTCTGGACTCTTCCCAGCTTCGATGTCCCACTAACTGTGATATATTTTTTGTTGTTTGTTTGGTTTTTGGGTTTGTTTAGGTTTGGTTTGGTTTGGTTTGGTTTGGTTTGGTTTGGTTTGTTTTGTTTTGGTTTGTTTTGGTTTGGCAGGGCTGGGGATGGAACCCAAGGCCTCGGGCTAAGCAAGCATTATATCATTGAGCTAAATCCAAACTGCATCCAAATTTTCCTTTTCTTTCTTTCTTTCTTTCTTTCTTTCTT
>BDUI01014819.1:43749-54348 GCA_002335545.1 Apodemus speciosus
GCATTGAAGTCTTGTTCTTTTCATCCTGGGGCTTGCTTGCCCTTCCCCATCTGTTTCACTGCCTTCAGAATTTCTCAAAGTACTTGTCCTACAGTTTTCCATTTCCAGTGAAGACAAAGTTTATCAAACTCTTTATCTATCCTCATGTAGAGTAGTCTGAGAAGAATTAAAGGCCAGGAGCTACTGTTGTGAATATCCTGTTAAAAACTTTTTCCAGTCCTGTTTTGTTGCCAGATGAGTGTAAGGTTAAATAAGTTTTCCTCCTCTCCAAAGGCAAGGCATTCACTAAGTTGAAATGGCAGAACAAATGAATTAAGAGCGATGAATCTTTTTCATAGGCATGCACTTTACAAAGGATTTACCAGAAGAATCCTATAAATAATGCACAAATGTTCYTTATGCATTGCAAATATGATCCAATAGACCAAAGTATTAGTCACAATACAACAAACTTTTCCAATARATTCATCGCTTGATCTTTGTCAACTAAGTTTTGTGATCCCTTGAACATCTCTGATTTGTCCCCTTTGAACACTAAGATTGGCCAGTTCTCATTATTAGTAATAAGGAACAGTTTCCAGTGGGATAAGGGAAATGCTGAGGATTTCTTGAATTCTGACACACAGGCAGTAAATGGAGCTAAAATGGAATTTCTGGACTTCAGTCATACTGCCATTACTGACATTTCATCTGYTMCCACACTTGTACCCGGAGAGATGAGTTCTTGATTTAGGTGAAGTGTAAATTGTTTCCTGATCAAATGCTTTTTGCAAAAAGCATTCATTGATTCATTTATTTATTACCATAAGTTTGACAGCAAAAGCATTGCTACTAAAAATACACTCAGTTTTTGCACAAGATGAACCATTTCTGACTTTTGAAATCTCCAAATGCAGACCTTTCTCTTTGGCTTAGGGTTTGGGGCTGGATAGTTGTGAGTTGTTACAAGAAAAGGCATTGGTGAAGAACAGATGGCTTCCTCCAGTCATGCATATTCATGAGTACGTTTATTTCATTGTGTTGTCCCCTGGGAAATCCTGTGCTTCAGCTTTGATAAGTTTCTATGGCCATCAAATYGAGCAGTCAGAAGGCCCTCTGTCAAAATCCATGTTGCTGTAAAATTTGAAGAAAAGTATGTGAAGRCCCCTGCTTCCTACTTTTGTGTCCAGTTTTCATGTCTGAAACACCTGTTACTTTGAGATCCAAGACGATGTCATTGAGCATAATAAATGTTAAGGGTTGATAGCTGGGCTGACAGGTTCCATTAGTCAGATGGTGGCATGGTATGTTTGAAATATCACTGAGCATCACTGTTTGCTAATTTCATAGGGGATATGAGACTAAAACATGTTAGCACATGTCTCTGACAGCATCTTCAAAGTGGCCTTAGCTCTCTCTCTTACTAGAGATAGAACAAGTCAKGGGTTACTTCGGAAAAAAGTGTTCTTTATTAAATCCCCTGTTTGATAATTTCCCTGGAAACACACTCTTATGTGCCTTACCAAATCACTTCCACTGGACAGAGACTTTTAAAAAGAATTAAGAGCATGCCTTTCCCTCCCTCTAATACTCTACTGTGAAGCTGATTTAGCTGTTGCTTTACCAAAGCATCTAAGTAGTGTTTGGTTCAAATGCTGTGATTATTGTCTCTATTGAAGTCAAAATTTCTTTGCTTCAAACTGCATCTGAATGAGACTGTTTTCTTTCTTTTTTCTTTCACTGTTGCCTGACTGTGAGGAATATTCATCTGCTAGTTTTTTCCCCAATAGTTCTGTTCAGACCATCTATTTTGTTCAGCATCACGACATACCTATAATCCCAGCACTTAGGAGATAGAGGAAGGGAAATGACTAGTTCAAAGGCTGCCTATACTAATAGTAAGACCCTCTCTCAAATAAGCCATTGATTTTTACCATTCTTATCAATCAGATGCTTTATTTAGAAGACGTGTAAAATCTGCTCATTTTGGCTAAATGGACCATTTGTTTTTGTTTTGTTTTTGTTTCATAAAATCCTTCAGATAGTAGGTATAATGGCATTAGTTACATAAATAGCAGTATTATAAGCTAACATTTGTTAATCACACATTATACATTTATATAATAGCCATGGTGCTAAATGTTTTGGAGAAATCTTATTACTTTGGCAGCATTAGTATCTACATATTACAGTTCTAAATATATTGAGTGTCTAATACACTGTGTTAAGGATGGTGATACTCTTTTAAACAATGTTCCTTCATTCAGATCTTTTGGTCTTTGTTAAACAGTAAGAATTCTGAGAGACTGGAGGGCTTGTGGAGTGTGTGCCTGAGTGGACTTAGTAGGGAATGTCAGGTTCAGAGAGGGGCTCTACAGCATCCAAACTAGAAGAAGAAAGCATCAGCTGCTTTCAGGGAGCAGAATAAAGTGGAAGATAGATCAGCAAGCTACAGGGAGGGGGGAGTAAGCAGAAAGCAGCTGAGCTGCATTTGCCTGGGGCTCCAACATCAGTGGCTGCCCAGGTATCGCTTCCATTCTCATGTGACCTTTATTTGGCTCCAGGCAGCTTCACTGGGCCTCCATTCTTTGCAGCTCAAGCTAAGATTCAAACTCTTGTCTTCAGAACCCCAACCAAGTCCTAAGCTTGTTCTGTGTCATTCAGTGTTCATTGCCTATCCACATTAGAAGTCAAAGAACCCACGGAGCAAGGCCACTAAGCAGGCATGTCATTTTAAACCCGTAAAGTGAAAAGATACATAAAAACAAATCAACCAGGAAAGGGGATGTATAGGAAAACACTTCTGGTAGAATAGCAACAAACCTAAATAACAGGGTCATATTAACACAAGATGGCCTTTATTCAACACATCTTTAAAGACACTGGGAAAGTGGAAATGCTATTGAACATTCTCATTGCAATAAACATTCCCTATATTATGAATATGTAAAGTAAAAAGTAAAGCAATTCCTTCTTGTCCTTTCCAACTCCAGTCCTCAGGGATATCCAGGATGCACATTTGGGTGTATGTCTTAATGAAATCTTCTGTGCATGAACCGGAAATGTAGACACAATGAGATTGTGTTACAAACTTCCATTCATTGGTATGTGCCCCTTTGTGTTGGTCTAGCACATCCCAAACACTATGTCAGGTGAATGCACAGAGATTTCTTCCTCCCAGCAAAGACTCTACAGAAGGGGTTATGGAGCTCTCTTGATGGACATTCAATTGTCTGTAGCTTTCTGCTTTTACACATCAGATGTCAAAAGGGAGAAACAATTCTCTTTAAAAGTGCTTTATTTTCTTGTTGTAGGATAAATTTCAGAAGCATTACTAGCATGTTGAAGAATGTGTTCTCCTTAATCCTTCAGGGCCTATAAGTATGCTGGGTCTTTAAAGTACAAGTATCATTTTAAAACCGATTAGGGTGATATTAATTCAGATCCCACAGTGTTAAGCTACTAGAATTCTTGTAAATTTTGGTGCAATTTAGAACAGAGAGGCTAAGCAATTGTCATCACTTTTGTCTAAAACAGATGTTAAAACATAAAAAATAATCTGGGTGTCATTGGGGATTTGAGTTTGCTTACTGAATAATTCATCTTTGAACTACCTTGAAGATCAACCAGTAAGCAAGTATTTATTGATCACTATAAATGCCCAGCACAGAATCAGGAAATGATATTGTCGTTACACCTTAAGGTCTTGTATTTGCCCCATTCTCTGTGACCCTCAGAGCAGGTATACATATGTGCACCTAAATCAGGTACCTGAGATGATGGGATTTTGAATTTATACCTACAAAAACAGATAGAAATATGCAGAGTACACAGAGAACAAAATAATTCTCCAGGGGAATATTTAGAAAAACTCTGGTAATGCTTTATAAGATACTGAAAGTTTTTCTGTGGTTAGCAAATATATTTAATTAAAAGCTTTGCATTTTGTGGATATTTCTTACCTTCCAAGGCCATGGTAGATAAAGAAATCTTGAAAAATTTAGAAGCATTATGATAGCCAAATCAAATCTTCTACATCAAAAGTCATTTAAATGAAACTGCATTGTCAATACTTTGTGTCAAGACTAGATCCATTGTAAAACATCCCAATATTACAGGAAAAAGAACCAGAAAATACAGTAGTTTTAGTTTTGAAATAGAAAAAACAAATAGCTGCATCTGATGGTCCAGGCCAGCTATTTGAAGGCTGAGGCTGGATGTTCATGATTTAAAGACTACCTAGATTAGAGAATGGGTTCGAGAATACCTATACCATTTGGTCAGACTGTGCATGAATACATGAAAATATCAAATATACTGCAGTTGTAGAGTGCTTTCTCAGCATAACCAGGCTTAGATTTTCCCCAGTATTAAAGAAATGCAACAAGGTGCTATCAAAAATGTCATAACTGTATTTTCAGCAATTCCTTCTAAAAGTTCAATATTTGAAGCAGATGTATAATATTCCAAAGAAAGCTTTTCTGTCCCTGAATATCCATCTAAAGTTTGTTGCTGTTACTTCCAGATGGATCCCTAAGATCAGATTTATTTTATTGCATGTGTGCACATGTGCCTGTGTGCGTTCGTATGTGCATATGTACATATGTGTGTATGTGTGTTCAAGTACCTACGTGCCATGGCTCATGCATGGATATAGGACTACAATTCCATGAAGGTGCTTTCACCCCTCTGGAGGATCTGTGCATCAAACTCAGGTTTCAGATCTGAGCATAAGCACCACTATCCACTGAGCCATCTCTCCTCATTAGGACCAGAATCTTCCTTGTAGCAGCTATTTGTTGAGATTCCTGGCTGACTACACTGTTAAAAGCTTCAGGTGGGTTGAAAACTTCTCCCGGCAGGTCTTTGTGTGAAGTGTTTAACAGGTTTGGGCTCCATAGCTGCTAAGGTCAAGCCAGGGTACTATGCTAGGACTAATTCTAAAACCCGAGTTCTCCATTGCACTCTCTATTGGACTTATTTCAATGGCCTCTGCTATATGTTTGCACTACTTCAGCTCAATCAAAGCAGTATTTCCTGAATATTGTTCCTAAATCAATGACTTTTCACATCCATTATTTCTTCTAAACATTTCAATCCACAAAACATGTAGTATTAATTACATTTTTCCTCCAAAAGGAAGTTAGATAACCATTAAAAAGCCTACATCCTACTGGTTTATATATGATTTTCAAACAATGGTATATATGCTACATATTGTGCCATATAATACCAATCTCAGGACTTTCTTTGTTGTACCATGATTTTTTTCCTGAATATACATTCAATAGTTAGTTCTACTTTTTTTTTTTTTTTTTTTTTTTTTTTGGAAGAGAGGTGTGTAACAGGAAGATTTTCATTTTATTCACCATCGGCACAAATTAGTGTGTGGGAGTCAATTGAGTAGTAGAGGGCACTCCTACAGAGATGGAATACACCAGGAGCTATGCTTTTAGAGATAGATAGTCCTAACAAATATAATTTGATAACCAAAGGTGTCAGCTGTCTGACGGCATCAGAGGTGGCTGTTGGCAGCAGTCTCACCACGCATGGTCTGTTCTCATTTGACTATGCTTTGTTAAAAGGGCAACTTTTTGCCTTCCTTTCTTTCATTAGCACATACCTACACTACTAAATGATAGGATGTACTATGTTCCTTCATGATATCATGTAATTCATACACATTTAAGCCCTCCCCAACTGCCTTTTATTATCCCCTCCCTCCAAAATCCCCTCCTTCTTTCCCAGGAACCTTCCCTCCTGCTTCCTCTCTTTCATATAGGAAAAGTGAAAGTCAACCTTTTAGGTCCTGGTTATCTTGCATAACATGATAACTTAATTTTATTTTTTTCCATATGATGCTATACTGTAATACTGTGTGTGTGTGTGTGTGTGTGTGTGTGTGTGTGTGTGTATGTATGAGAGAGAGTGTGTTTTGTGTTTTCTTTTTCCTTTCATCTGTCAATAGTTACTCTAAATAGTCCTATATGTGTGAATATTGTTCATAATGGGCAATAAACATGGATACACTGGTACCTCTGTTGTGTAGTTGCCTAGATTCCCTCAGGTGTCTAGCTAGGTAGCTTCAAGCTGAGTCCTATGACATGTCGATTTTTAATTTTAAGTAACCCTACGCTAAGACCCCTTAGCTGCACAAATGTACATTCTCATCAACAATATACAAGGATTACCCCTTCCCAGAAACCATTTGATTCTTTTTTTAGTGATAGTCTTTCTGACTGGGGTGATGCCGAATCTGGGTGGGTTTTATTCTCATTTTCCTGATAGGTAAGACTATTAGGTATTGTTTCATGCATTTGTTGTCTATTTTTGCTTGTTTTGAGCCTATCTCTTCAACTTATTTGCCCATTTATTGACATGATTGTTCTGGGTTGCTTAATTTATTAATCACCTGTCAAATGTAGAGTTGCCGAAGTTTTGTCTCCTGCTTTGTAGGCTGCCTCTTTCCTCTGCTGATTATTTCCATTAGGGAATAATTTTTTTAAGGAAATGATGCTTATCTATTATGATTTATATTAATCCATGAAACTTGCAATTTAAATTCATTCAGTCATTCAATTATCATTATCACAGTCACCAGCGCTAAGGAATGTCAGCAGCATGTGTTGTTCCAAATGGTTTTTTAAGAGTTTTCATGCTGAGTAATCAAAGGGTCAAGCTGAAGGTTCAGGGTGATGCCTCCTCATCAGCAGAAGCTATAGCTGTTCACAAGCCATTTGTCTTCCTGTAATCAGAGTTATTTTTTTCTTTTGTAAGCTCACCTAGAAACATTATTCAAGAAACCTATAATAATGTATAAAGCTCCTCTTTCAGAAAATTAATCTTCAACACCACGGAACAGACAAAAATGAAAATGAATTAAGGAGGTATCAGAAAAAGTTTTACAGGATATTGGACTCCTCCCAAGTAGGACAAAGTCTCCAGTGCTTATTCCAAACAAGAAAGCTCATTAATTTATATAATGCGGGTCAAACATAAAACATTAACTTCCCTTAGTTTCTATAACTCCAGAAAAAGGCAAAAAGCTTCATTAATTGCCCCAACATTCTGCATGCAGATAAGCATTATTAAATTTATTTTCTCAGTGCCTTAGAAATCCGTGTACAATGTTAAAGTGGCTCAGGTACATTCTCAAATTTTTCTCTGCCTCTGGCTCCATCCTTTCAAGCAGGTAAGTACTACTAGGTTTATTTTCTCCATACCTTGGAAATGGAGCTAGCTAAAATACATCATTGCTTTGCTGCATTTTTCAAATTTTGATCTTTGCCTCTATCTGAAGTAGGTGAATAGCATTGATTTTCAAGACCTGCGGCTTTGTAGAAGAAAACCTCCAGGTGGGGCAAACATTAGCACACCATTTTCAAGAGAATGTGGACACTGCTGAGTGTGCTCGCTTTTGTGCTTTGGAGAAAGTCCAGGGAGAACTGGACTCCTTCCCAAAGAGACTATGCCACAGCCATATGTGCAGAGGGGGACTCTGCATTCTTCCTTACAGTGTGGCCCTTTGCCCCAGAGAGGACCAGTGACGGGAGAGCCCTTTGGATATAGGATCTGAGGGTGGGAACTGCTTTCTGATGTGCTTTGATGCCAGGGCAAGTATTCTGCTTCTTGACTTAGTGTGAGAGTACACASACTCTTTAAGGGGCAGGACACCAGAGAGCCTCCTAGGTAGTCTGACTTTGAAAGCACATCCCAGAGAGCACTGAGGTCTTTTGTTAGAATTCCACGATGGTTTTCAGATATTCAGACACTACCTAAACCTTTGTTTGCAATAGTAAATATAACATAATTGGGAAATGAAGAAGCTGTCCAGAAACTAAAGGCTGCTTTGGTTGTTTGTTTCATGGAGAAACCCTGGCTATATGAAAGGCTTTTTTTTTAACCACTCAGCAGACTTGGGGTGAAGCGATTTGCTCTCATTTCTCTATTGCAATTTCATCTGAAATGCAAGGGTTAGGCACCTAGACTGTGGTCAGCAATCTGGATTTGAGCCTTATCTCACTTCAYTGTAAAATCTTGACAGTTAACTTTTTTCTTTTTCTTAAGTGTAAAAATTTTTATTTCATCACATAAACATCACGAACAAATTATTTAAGCTCTCTCTCCTTTAAAATTAAATAAAAATCTTTTCTTGAACATCTCATTTAAGCACACACACACACACACACACACACACACACACACACACACCACAGAACTTCGATCATACTCTCCCCTGTTATTCTTTCTTCCCCATCCCTGACTCCAAACCCCTTCTCCCCAGTAAGTCTCTCTCTCTCCTATATTGAGGCCTCCACTATTTAAGGTTGCCTACATGAGCATGGGTGGGAGGTGATTCGCATGAGCAAAGGGAATTCCCCCATACTTATTTCTGAAGAATATGTCCTCTATCCCCATAATCATTATCTACTTATAGCTCTTCAGGTATTGGATGGGCTTTGTAAGTCCCTTCATGACACAGTGCAGATCTGGAGTGGGTAGCCACTGCCTCTGAGAGTCCATGGCTTCATTAGCCATGCTGTATCCAAAGGACAGCATTTCACAGTACTGCCTCCCAACCTCTAGACTTACATTCTTCTGTCTCCTCTTCCATGATATCCCCCAGCACTTTAGAGGAGGYGATAGCTGTCTAAASGCACCACATTCTTTCATGTYGGGAMATAGAGGAATTCAGGGAGAATTGAGCTGCAAGTTTCCTCTGTGTGAAATAATTAATCTTTTAAGCCTCCCATCTCATCATCTGTGAAACAAGCATCGCTGTTGTACCCACCACACAGGTAGGATGGAATGAGGTGAATTCTAAGACATTGTAAATGTTACCCATGATGAATGTGGTTAATGGACTTTGCCGCCCAGTGAGACAGAATCCTCAGTTCTTCATGTTCATGAGTGGCAGAAGAGAAAAGTATTAGGAACTGTCACCTTGCCTTGAGAGGGAAAAGGCATGCTGCCTACGTTTTAATCAGTTCTCCAGTTGCTTAGCGATTTAYAGTGGCTGACAAAAAAAATGCATGGTGGGAACCTTGGGAGTCTGGACACAAATGTTTGGATAATCCACAAGGAGTGTGAGCTTCACACATGGTCACTGCAGCAGCAGGGATTAAGTCTGTGATATAGCAGGGCAGTCCGTTCATGGACTGGAAACATGAACGGACACCCTTCCCCCAACAAGTTAAGGTTTGCAGGGTACTTAGCAGCCTGGGTAGTATGTGTGGGGGTGCTAAATAAATATTGTTTACTTTCTCCCTCTACTTTCTTATTTGGATCCTTGAGAACTCCATGCTTGTCATCCTGTCATTCCTATCTGGGAATTACAAACACATTCCTGCAAGCTAGCTCCCATGCTGCTCTGAGAGCATCACCATGGGTCTTGTTAATGATGTAACCTCTCACCTCCAACCTTTTAGCATATAGCTTTTATGCATTGGGAACTCAGTTAATGCTAAAATAGAGGTAACAGTAAGTTTTTTTTTGGTGCCTGGAGAGAGAACTCAGTGGGTAAAAGTGAGGACTACTGCCACAAAGAGCCCAAATTGGGGTTCTTGCATCCATGTTGAATATTTTATAACCACCTATGATTGCCATCCCAGGGAGTATAATGCCTTTTTCTGGATTCTGAAAGTACTCATGTTACATAAAACTACACACACACACACACACACACACACACACACACACACACACACACACTTTTAGAAATAAAAAATAAAAAGCAATCTCTGTCAAAAGGAAAGAATAATCACCTATTCTCTCATATGCTGAATCTAGATTTTTGCACACGCATATGGAAGCAGAAGTGGTATTAGAAWGGAGGAAAGGGATCAGCAGGAAGGGAARTGGGGACAAGGGACAATTAAGGGGACAGAAAATGCAAGCAAAACACAAATGACATACACATATGAAAAGGCCACAACRAATCCCATTGATTTGTAAACTAGCTAAAAATATTACAGGACAGAGAGAACCAGAGTTTGGATGCYACCACACATGCTAAGCATTCCCTAAGCCTATAATTACAGCTTTAAGCAACCCAATGMTTTTTTTCTGGCCTTTGCACACACCTGTAGACATGTGCATATGCGATCAGGCATACCAATACCAATACCAATACCAATACCAATACCAATACCAATACCAATACCAATACCAATACCAATACCAATACAAATACATGATTAAAGTAACTTGGTTTGGTAGTAGAGAGACTTAGTTTATTTAGCTCAATGTGGCATTCCATGAGATGGATATGAGACACTTTAAGAAAGATCACCGGAAGACCATTCATCCGGTATGGCCTCATCTGGAAACCTGAAAAACTTGATAAAGTGACTGCACACCAGGCTGCCAGGCAACCTTCCTAACCCCTTCCTGTGTTGCTTTTCCACTTCATGCTGAACTTTCATCCCCCTAACAGCTTCTCCACTGGCCATCATGGATCTTGGTTTGATTGCAAATTAGCCCTCTTGAAGAAGTGCTTTACTCTGATGACTTTTCAATGGCTCTGCTGTTGGTGGGGTCTTGTAATTACTGTCACCGGTCTCAGTTTCTGTAAGTGTTTGCATTTTGAAATAATTACGATGGCCAATCCATATATATATA
>BDUI01014820.1:4668-21276 GCA_002335545.1 Apodemus speciosus
AGTAGAATATTGTTCAGCCTCCATGTGTATGTTGAGTTTCTGTTGTTTTTGTTGTTATTGAAGACTGCTCTTACTCCATGGTGATCTGATAGGAGGCATGGGATTAGTTCGATCTTCTTGTATCTTCTTGTATTCTGTAAGCTACTTGTTCACTTACGTAATGGTGTTCTTTGATGTACAGAAAATGTTTTAATGGTTTTACAAGGTACCATTTTTCAATCATTGGCTTTCATGTCTGTGTTACTTAGTGTTCTGTTTAGAAAATCCTTTCTTGTGCCTATAACTTCAGTGCATATCTTACTTTCTCCTTTATCAGGTTTGGGATAGCAGATCTTATGGCAAGATCCTTGATCAATGTGGAGCCAAATTTTATGCAAGGTAAGAGATGAGGATCCCCTTTCATTCTTCTACAGGTAGGTATCCAGTTTGACCAGTAGCATTTGTTAAAGATACTGTCTTTTTCTCCAGTGCATATTACTGACCTCTCTGTAAGCAACAGGTAGCAGGCAGACTATTATCTGGATCTTCAGTTCTGTTCCACTGATCAGTGTTTCTGTGTTACGCTGGTACTACATTTTTTTTGTAATTATATCTCTGTAATAACAAAGAATCTGAGTCATGGTACCTATAACCATGTTTTTATTGTTCAGCATTGTTTTGGGTCTCCTGGGATTTTTTGTGTTTCTATATAAATCTTGTGGGATTTTTTAATTTCTGCATCAGAAGTTTGTTGGGAAGTGTGTTGCTTAATCTCTACATTGCTTTGGTAGGATGGTCCTTTTCACAACGTTATGTTAAAATAAAAAATGGAAATGTGTGAGTTGTACAGTGAAAATGTTAGAATTTTGATGAATTAAAAATTAAAAATGATATAAGAAGATATCAAAAATATTCCTGGACTGGCAAGTCGATATTCCTGGACTGGGAGAATTAATGTTCTGATCTATCTTGCAACTTAAGAGATGATGATGATGATGATGATGATGATGATGATGATGTGTATGTGTGTGTGAGTGCGCACGCACAAGTGTGTGTGTGTGTGTGTGTGTGTGTGTGTTTGTCTTTTCTTGAGTCTCTTCATGTGCTGAATTATATTTATTGGTTTGGGTATGTTTATTCATCTCTGTATCTCTGGGATGGATCCAAGTATGTTTTTTTTTCTATATTCTTTGTTTACATTCCAAATGATTTTCCCTTTCCTGTTTCCCCATTGCCTCTAAGTCTCATAAGCCCTCTTCCCCTTGCCCATTCCCCAAACAACCCCCTCCCACTCCTCTGTCCTGGAAATCCCTACAATGCTGCATCAAGCCTTTCCAGGAACAGGGCACTCTCCTTCCTTCTTCTTAGGAATGATTTGTTATGTGGGTTGTGTTTTGGGTATTCTGAGCTTCTCGGCTAATATCCACTTATCAGTAACTGCATTCCTTGTGTGTTCTTTTGTGAATGTTACCTCACTTAGGATATTTTCCAGTTCCAACCATTTGCCTAAGAATTTCATGAATTCATTGCTTTTAATAGCTGAGTAGTATTCCTTTGTATAAATATACCACACTTTCTATATCCATTCCTCCATTGAGGGACATTTGTGTTCTTTCCAACTTCTGGCTATTATAAATAAGGCTGCTATGAACATAGTGGACCAAGTATGTTTTTYAAGTGGCTACTTTCTCTTGTTTTACAGCTCACATTGATAATCAAAGAACCCTCTTAGAGATGATTTTTGCCTAAATTTAATCCTTGTTTTGATCCCTAAATGTTTTGATCCTTGTTTAATCCCTAAACTGTGGGAGTCAGAAGAGTACAGAAGCTTACTTCTGGAGTTTCTGATAGCAATATGGATTTGGAATAATTTTATCTTCAAAGTCATTGACAAAGGTGATAGACCATTCAGCTCCAAAACAAATCCTTTGATGTCAGAAGTTGCCTCTATTCCTACTTCTCCATGAACAGGACTGAAACTAAGAAAGCACTAGGAAGAAACAATGTCAAAATGGCTTATACTCTTTTGAAGAACTTTCTTGGGAAAGATTCTGTAATCCTGGTCTACAGGACAGGTGCATATTACAGAAAAAAAATATTAAAAGCACCTTGCTATACAAATAGGATATAAATATCACCTCATCTCAAACAAGCCAAGCCAATATAGTACAATGATGTTTACTTACATGTTTACTTACATTTGTAATAACTTTTTATAACTTAGTTTTTCAAAATGATAACCTGAGAGCAATCCCTGACCACCAGCTCAGTTCATTTYGGCTGATGCATACCTCTACAACAGCACACTTAAGGTTTTTGACTCTAATGGGCATATACTCATGGGGACTCTATTCTAAATATTCAGTTCCAAAAAAGCAAATGGTGTTCCTTCTTCTTGCTAAATCATGATAGGTTGTTAAGGATTCGATCAGTTATTTTGTTCAATTGTAGCCATCCATCAGGCAGGAGTGATGTTTATGTTTGCACTCTGCTCCTTCCCATGGTTTATACTCATGATATCTGGCATTGAAGCAGCGCTGGCTACAGCCAGGCACTCTGCCAAACACTTTCATTCATCTGCCTCTCATCACAGCTTAATCCAACTTGTTGGTCTCCCTTGTATTTTGGAAATGAAGAATCTGGGTCTGAGAGATTGGTTTCAGGTGATACACCCTGGAGATTTCAATGTGGGCACTTTGGCCCTCAGGTTAGCATTCCTTAGCATTTACCAACACTGCTTTCGAACTGAGCTAGAATGAGAAGATGACTTGGGAGAAAGAAAGRAATTCTCACTTTGTATTTTGGTTGGCAGTTGCATGCATCCCCCACAAAATGAGTGTTCCTGCTAACAGCAATGCAAACAAACAAACAACAACAAGGACCCGGACCCTTTAATTCCATAACGGGACAAATAGAGAGCCAAGGCGACTCATTGCTATGGGTCAGGACATACTTGACTCTTACTGAGATTGCAAAATTGCCTTATGCGATGTGCATACTAATACTCAATAATCACCAAGCACTAAGTCTTGTTCCATTGATTCAGAGACAAGAAAGCTCCAGTACACACTTCAAAATGTTCACTTATTTAAGTGTTTAGGAACTAGGTTTGAATGACCTGCCTGTCATTGTGGTCATTCTCTGACATGTGATTTTATCCTGCTTCTACAAATGGAGATACATGGCTTATGTATTATGGTTCAATACATGTACGCTTACTTCTGATGAACCACCAGAATCATTTCCATAACCACCACAGAGCAGTGACACATCCCCGATGATATTTCTCTATGCTCATGTCTTATCAAATTTAAGTTTGTACACATACTTTGGGATCTGAAAAATCTGTGGAAATTGAACCATGCAGTACTTACTAAAAATAACACCTAAAGACAATGTTTTAGTTTCAATGGATCCTGTGTCAGGAAGATTCCATGCCATTCCTACTTACTAAACTATCTTTACAAATGTTAGGAACAGAAAAGAAAGGTTGCTGTTTAAAAGGCTTGTCTTGGAGAGGGTTTCTATTGCTGTGATGAATCACCATGATGAAAAACAAGYTGGGTTTTATTGATTCTTTGTATTGTTTTCTTTGGTTCTATTTGGTTGATTTCCTGAGTTTGACTATTTCCTGCTTTCTACTCCTCATGGGTGAGTTTGATTCTTTTTGTTCTAGAGCTATCAGGTGTGCCGTTGTTAGTGGAAGACCTCTCTAGTTTCTTTACCAAGGAACTTAGTGCTATGAACTTTCCTCTTAGCATGGCTTTCCATGGTTAAAATTTGTAATATTAATTAAGCAGAAAGAGTTTATTATGTTATGCCTGGGAGTGCTATTCAAATATATTATAGCAGATGTGGGTGAGAGAGATCTATTTCTGTATCTTGGTATGCTGAAGTAAATCTCAACAAAAYAGGCCTGTTCAAAACAATGAATCCATGTCTTTAAGAAACTCTATCAATAATATGTCAAAGTAGAAAGCATTTTATGAAAGGAACTAAGTATCAAATGCATAKGTCTGCAATTTAATTTGCAGTGAGTATATAATGAAGTATTGTGGGTAAATTTTTCTTTGTTCAATATAATTATTTCTTGTACATTGGCATTGATTGTATTTGAATCCACAGTGAGTGGAGACTTGCTCCTATGTCTGGTTGAATACCTGTGGTTTCTCAAGGCCTCCTACAGCTGTGATGTGAACGAGACCACTAAACTAATGATTATATTTTAAAACTCTTCAGGTTGATGTGTCTTTCTCTTCATTAAATTGGAACAATAGTATTCACTGCAATCTTTGCATTAGTGCAGATCACTAAGAGGTACTCTCTTGTCCTATTTGCTTTAGATTGCTGTAATAAAACACTGCTAAAAGTAACATCGGGAGGAAAAGAATTGATTGAATTTATAGGATATAGTCTATCATGCAGGAGCTCAGCAAAGAGCTTGAAGCAGAAATCTTGGAGGATCTGCTGCTTAAGGCCTTGCCTTCAGATTCAAGCCCCTCCCCCTTTCTCATAAAGCCCAGTTCMACCTGTTTGGGGATGGCACCTGCCACCACTGGCAGGGCATTCACATCAGTTATAATGAAGGAACTGATGCACACACATGCTCACGGGCCAGTTTGGGGGAGATAATTCCTGTGTTGATAAGTTCTTTTTTCTCAGGTCGACAACCAAGATTAGCATCTATTTTCCAGGGATGTGACAAAAAAAAAAAAAATGACATCTTCCTAGTAGTGGATTTTTCCAGCTATTGGGGAATGTAATAGTTACCTAGACATGCCRAAAGAGATTCTGGGCAAATCTACGGTATGCATAAAGAGTCATGCTCAGAGCATAGAAAATAAACCTCTGCATGTATTTTGTTGGCAGGAATRCTTTACTCGCCCCTCATACCAACGACGCAGGCAAGTGCGCATCTAAAATGAAATCACCTCACATTTTCTATTTTGCACACCATTTTCCTGTCACTTCATACACTGCCCTTGTTAAATTTGTCCTAGAAAATGCTTCCTGTAAATATAAACAACTGAGAAATTAAATGGATGGACAGTGCTTGGTTGATTAGGCACAGCTAAATTTCATTTCCCTCATCTGGAAGTAGAGTTTGCAGTTTCTATTTCCAACGTTGGAAGATGCCTTAAATTTCTAAGCCTAACAACTGCTATGACATCATTTTCTGTTATACATTTTTTTCTTCAGAGTGGCAAGCATATCACCTTGGGTTTAATGTGTATCAGCACGTAAATTTAATGAGAGGCAGTTGCATATGATGATTGAATCCTCATGAAAGAAGAGCTGTACCATTGTGTCTGTCATTTCGGGTTTTTAAGGTGTTCTCAAAGACTTTGACCCCTCCCACTCAAATTAACCTTATTCACCACTCCTTATTCCCAAAGTCAACAAAACCCCATCCCATTAATTCTGTTCTTATCATACAACACTGGCATTAAATAGCAAATAAACTTAACCYCAATGATTAATTTTTTCCCTCTTGTGACCTTGCAGGCGTGAAGGTAATATTAATGCCGCATTGATCCTTGATTGGCATCTCTATTTTTTTCCACACAAGCACACAAACCACTAAAGAGAAAGAAAGTAAGACAGAGAGACCATGTGACAGATTTACTAAATTGCAGTTATTTCAAACACACAGATATTCATGCCCGCGCATTGCCTGTTCTCACTCACCAGTCCACAAAATCATGTGATTGGTTCCCTCTCTCATTAAACTCAGAAATCATTAATGTACTAAAATTGTTTACAGAGATGAAGAGATTTGAAAACACAGTTCTGATTGGAATCTAGATCTAGGATTTGTCAAATACTAATTGATGCTTTCTATGAATGACAAAGAGCCATGCCTTGAGTAGACAGAAATGAAATGCTTTCAGACTTTGTGATTGGCTCTTGTGTTTTGGTGGGATACATGGGATTTGCCAACCCTCAGTAACTAAAGTTACAGCTCTACTTTCCCAGCTGTTCCAGCTGCTGGCAGGGTTGTGGGGTAAAGATGAAAGGTAGTGGCGACTGCAGCAGCAGCTCTGCAAATGGCTTTCAGGGTGTACATAATAAATAAAATGTGAGTGACAGCCAATGCCTATGTTTTTCATCATATTTTTCTTACATATTAAAGTGCAAGTCATTACTATTCATGAACCAATCTTATCCTGTTTTTCCTACTTAAAAAGAAATGTATATTAGCCAAAATATCAGCTCAACAGCCCCAAAGGAACAATAGAGTTTTTACAGAGATTTGCTGAGAAGAAATTTCCAAAGGTAAGGCATCAAATTACAGTGATTCTCACTCAGATGTGGCTGTTTTTACCTTTTGCTCTGTCTCTATCGAAAGGAATCATCTTTGTTGAAATGATGTCTTAGTTCTGAGAGAAGCAAGGCAGTGAATAATGCAGTTATCTTTGAAAGTCATGAATCAATGTGTGTGGGTCACAAAAAGACAGCAAATAAAATTAAAATAAACAAAAGTTGTATCTATAAAACAGAAGTTTAAAATCTTTTCGCATTCACGGATGTCATGCTGAAAGAGATATAATGCATCACTTATTTGCACACTGGTGCTTACAGACTTATTAAACAGCTGTTAATTTTAGTGGTCTCAGAAGCCATTCACAATCCAGGGACTACCACCCATCATGGCCTATGGTTCTTTGGTGACAATGAAAAAGCTATAAAGATAGTACTGTACTCTGATGCCTAGAATCTCTTCTCTTTACAATTAGTGGCTTTCAGAAAAGGAATCATTTCTTTAGTGGATAGTTATAAGTATCTCTACATTGGACATCTTTGCCTAAGTCAACAATTCTAATGCTTGATGTYTTACCAGATGAGCCCAGAAGATTCYYGCAAGCCMAGATGATGTATAGAATGTCCAAGGAGACTGAATGGTACATGCCTCTTCCCTTGTTAGTTAGACTTCTTTTTCCCCCGGGTCAATCTAACTTGATAGACAGACAGACAGGCAGGCAGGCAGGCAGGCAGGCAGGCAGGCAGGCAGGCAGRCAGGCAGGCAGACAGGCAGATAGACAGATGTAATCACCTTTGCCAGGACTCAGCTTTAATAGTATATCCTGAAGAAGGAAGATGCTGTGATTTCAAAGAATAACAATAATCTGTGTTTATTTTCTTCTACTGTGATTACTTTCTAAATTCTAGAATATCAAATATTTCCAATCTTCTCCACTTATTTTGATAAATGGCATTTATCAGRGTTATCAACTCTTCAGAGTCTCCTTAAATATCTATCTTCCTTATTTTTTCCAGCCTTGTTTTCTCTCTAGTTGTTCCCTTTAGGCTGAAAGTAGCAAACAGGTGCAACGTATGAGGGATCCCCTAGGCTTCCTGCCACCTCCAGGACCGACTTTTACCGAGCCGCTATAGTCTCTCTGACTAAACAATGAAATTCTCCTTTTTCCTACCTTTAAAATATAAATGTTTGATGTCACTAAGCATTTTGTCACTCTATGTAAATATGTCATGTGTGTGTTCGCGGAGCATTTAAATGTAAATCTCCCTGACAAACCAATATGGGCAACAATCTGAAAAATGGCAAAGTAAAAAAATTGCAAAAAAAGAAAGCCATTTTAGTGCCCTCTAGTGGAATTAAGTAGCATTGTAGCTACTGAAATGGTGATTTTTTTTTTTTTTTTTTTTTTTTTTTTTTTTTTTTTAACATCACAAAGTATAACTTAGGAACAGAAAAATTCCAAAGCAAAATAAATAAGGAGAGTGAGGGGTATTGTTTACATTCCAAATGATTTTCCCTTTCCCGGTTCCCCCGTCCCCATAAGTCCCATAAGTCCTCTTCCCTTCGCCCATTCCCCAATCAACCCCCTCCCACTCCTCTGTCCTGGCAATCCCCTACAATGCTGCATCAAGCCTTTCCAGGACCAGGGCCCTCTCCTTCCTTCTTCTTGGGAATGATTTGAAATATGGGTTGTGTTTTGGGTATTCTGAGCTTCTGGGCTAATATTCACTTATCAGTGACTGCATTCCATGTGTGTTCTTTTGTGAATGAGTTACCTCACTTAGTATGATATTTTCCAGCTCCAACCATTTGCCTAAAAATTTCATGAATTCATTGTTTTTAATAGCTGAGTAGTATTCCATTGTGTAAATATACCACATTTTCTGTATCCATTCCTCCATTGAGTGACATCTGGGTTCTTTCTTATATTTAAAGAATAAGTGCATTTTTAAAAAGCACCCTAATTTATAATAAACACCGTAACCTTCCTTATTAATCCTTTGCTTCAAGATTTCAATGTTACATGAACTTTGAGCTGTTTATTCAAAAATGAGTTTACCCTTGACTAACTTGAGTCGGCAATTGGTAAACTGGGCGAGTGTTTTTGTTAGTAAATTAATGGTATGCGTCTTGTGTTGTGAAATAGAAATATAATGAAGCAGTTCTTGCATTCTGGATCGTGGAGCTTAAGAAACCTGTGGTGTAAATAGCTACATGTTCCTGCTAATGAAGAAAGGGAAGAGTGTGGATTTAAAGGACACTGGGTATTTGTCTTGTATACAGGAAGACAGTGCTATTACTGGGTATTTCAGGGAATYGGGTTGGCTGTTACGACTGCAATGGGCAACAGGAGAGAGAGAAAGAGAGAGACAGACACAGAGGGACAGAGACACAGATAGAGACACACAGAGAGAGATATAAAGACACAAAGGCAGGGAGAGAAGGGGAGAGAACTAACCAAGGCAGCAGGAGAAACATGCACAGATTCCAGTTGGCCCTGACCCTTGGCTAATGATGAATGTATACTTACATAACCAAATGGCTAAACACAGAGCGAGACAAACAAAAATATCTAAAAGTGAGTTAAATAAGAAGTTTTGTATCAATACTGAAATGACTTAAAACCAACAGGCAAATTCAAAAGGAAGGTAGAAAATACATTTTAATGAATGATGAGGCAAGACCCTCTCCATATTCACTTCATAAAAATAACAAGAATACTGACACATAGCATCGAAATCATTTTTGCAAACTTTAAAGTGATACAAGTATTTTCAGAAATCTGAGAAGGTTCATCCAGGGGAAAATATCACAGCTTAACAGAGAACTTTGTAGGAATTTCATTTGTTTTGTTCTGCTTTCAAGGTAGACTTGAAACTAGTGTCTCAGACTCTCTCTTCTGTGGCCAAAATATGTCACATACCCTGAGAGAGTCTTCCTATTAAATTAATCCTTCTGGAAATATCCTTACCACCACCTAGAGATGTGTCTCTTCACTGAGATCACAGCAAGTCAACTTCCAAGAGTAAGTATCCCAATATACATATGAAGAAATAGAGATATGTATATGATCCCCAGGAAAACAACTGAAATGTATGCTTCTTTTTTTTTAAAATTTGGCCAGAAATGTGTAATGCAAACAGACAGAATTCATTTCTTTTCTTACGTTCCCACAAATATTCAAAAGTTTTATAAATGGGATCGCCAGACTTTAAAAAGTCAACACACTAAAAAAAAMAAATCTTATCACACAAGAAAATGATAGGAAAATGTGGAAATAAAACCTGATGTAAAGTACACAGAATGAAAGAGGTGCATGGCAGATGCTGATCTGTCAGCATTTGTTAAATACTAATAGGTCTATTGCCCTAACCCATGAACAGGAGTGTTTCTATGAGAGATGAGATACAGTCTGCCAACGCTGTCTGTCAGTGTTTACTAGGTCAGTTCTTTATGCCCAACCCCAAAACTGTGTGTCTGTGTGCTCTGGGCCAGAGCATATGTGGTAGCATGAAGGTCTATGTCTTCACATGATTTCTAGCCCTGATGTAACCAAACCTCCTGGTTTTGTTAGTTCTGGTTGAGAGTTTTGAAATCGTCACATAGAATGACATAAGAATCTTATTTTATACCATGTACCAAAAAGGTACAAGAGATAACAGAGAGATAATTAATTATACTATCTATGGCTATTAAAGTCATAGAAGAAAATATGAAGCTAATTTTCTACAACCTTGAGTAGGTGATGGTTTGTGCGTGTGAGAACATGGCAAGTGGCAATTGGAAAGATTGGTAAATTTATCAAGACCAAAAGTATTGTGCTTCTAAGGACAATACCAATTAGAACACATAACTCACAGSATTGGAAGAAAATATTGACAAATCATGTGTTTTAAAGATTTACACACAATTAATGAAAAGATATATGTAATAACTTTTCAAATTTAACAATAAAGACAGTCAAAAGGAAATGAGTCTATTTAGTTGTTACTTATGTTTATATTTTTATATACCAAACTTCATGAGATAATGCTGACAATAATTTAGATTACAATTACAATTATAGAGGATTAATTTTATTCTGTGCTGTCTTTTCTGGGTTTGTAAACTCATCACCCACAATAAGCAGAAACAGGNAAATCTTATCACACAAGAAAATGATAGGAAAATGTGGAAATAAAACCTGATGTAAAGTACACAGAATGAAAGAGGTGCATGGCAGATGCTGATCTGTCAGCATTTGTTAAATACTAATAGGTCTATTGCCCTAACCCATGAACAGGAGTGTTTCTATGAGAGATGAGATACAGTCTGCCAACGCTGTCTGTCAGTGTTTACTAGGTCAGTTCTTTATGCCCAACCCCAAAACTGTGTGTCTGTGTGCTCTGGGCCAGAGCATATGTGGTAGCATGAAGGTCTATGTCTTCACATGATTTCTAGCCCTGATGTAACCAAACCTCCTGGTTTTGTTAGTTCTGGTTGAGAGTTTTGAAATCGTCACATAGAATGACATAAGAATCTTATTTTATACCATGTACCAAAAAGGTACAAGAGATAACAGAGAGATAATTAATTATACTATCTATGGCTATTAAAGTCATAGAAGAAAATATGAAGCTAATTTTCTACAACCTTGAGTAGGTGATGGTTTGTGCGTGTGAGAACATGGCAAGTGGCAATTGGAAAGATTGGTAAATTTATCAAGACCAAAAGTATTGTGCTTCTAAGGACAATACCAATTAGAACACATAACTCACAGGATTGGAAGAAAATATTGACAAATCATGTGTTTTAAAGATTTACACACAATTAATGAAAAGATATATGTAATAACTTTTCAAATTTAACAATAAAGACAGTCAAAAGGAAATGAGTCTATTTAGTTGTTACTTATGTTTATATTTTTATATACCAAACTTCATGAGATAATGCTGACAATAATTTAGATTACAATTACAATTATAGAGGATTAATTTTATTCTGTGCTGTCTTTTCTGGGTTTGTAAACTCATCACCCACAATAAGCAGAAACAGGCTATAGCTAAGTCTCAAATATCCAAGTATCACATGACTAACATTTGTATCCAACTAGCCTGCTTCCTTCTGCCATACTGTTCCATCTGATGCTATCTCAACATTGTTCATCCTCTTAGTATCTTACTAGACATCATCTCTGGCTCCTTACAAGGTCAYTGTTCTTGCCTAGCTCAGACCTCATTATGCCATTCCCAAGATTCTTCCTGCAGGCGTCTACCTCCCCAAAAGATCCATGCACAACTTCACTTGGCTTGTGACATCTTGTTACAGACACTCCTCCTCTAATGCTTTTCTTATYSAAAGTGGCCCTAATCTCTTTGACCAGGTTATCATCTTGMTGTGCATATTTCTTTGAAGCATCTTCAAATGGTTACTCAATCTGAGCTAACAGATTGTCTTTCCCTTCCAGAGTCTTCCTTGCACTTCACTTATCATCACAGTTCTACAGCTTGCCCTTCAATACCCTAAAGATGGCCTCTCTCCACACCCACATTTCCATGCTGAATTTCCCCACTTAACCAGCTCCCTGTTCTGGCCATTCATATGTAGTGGCTTTTGTACTGAAATACTAAGGAAGAAATAAAGGAAGGCAGGGAGACATGGAAGAAGGAAAAATAGGAAGAAGGAGAAATTATGAAGGCAGTAAGAGTTTGACTGAAACAGGCCTCTTAGGGAAGACAATAAGATAATTAATCATTTGAAACTAATTAGCATTTCCAGTGAGGATCTGCCCTGCTTTCTTCCTTCTTCCCAGTGTTTCATTCAAATCTAAGACTGTAGCTGTCTAGGGTAATAATTAGGGGTGATGATTACACTTAACTGTCAGAATTTTCTTGAGAGGGTCATRTGAATATGATGGCTCCTTGGGTAAGGACACTTGCTGCCAAGCTTGATGACTGAGCCTAGTTTGATACCTGGAACTCACATAGTGGAAAGAGAAAATGATTGACTATCTCAAGGTGACTTCTTACCTCTACATGTGTGTTGTGATAAGCATACACACACACACACACACACACACACACTCACATACACACACTAGAGAATTTAATAAATAACACAATAAATTAATGAAATAAATGTAATTTTACAAAATAAAAGAAAGGAAACAACTGGCACATGAGAATTTCACTTGAGCTCTGGGGCAGTAATGGCAGAACTCTGCACTAGAGATGCTTCTAAGACCCATGAACACACCAAGAAGCTGCCTTTTTCTGATCCCCTGTGAACAGTGCCAGCAGGGGTGGGTGGGGTGGGTGTCTATGTACTCTTGGCTACAGGAAATGGGTCAACCCGTGCCCTTTAGGGGCTCTCTCTTTAGTCTCTCTATAGTCTATCATCTGCAGAACAAAGGCTGACTTGTTTTTACTAGTGAGCAAATTGTTCCTGAGCACATGAAAGGACAAGTGCAGAGATGACAACACTAAGACTCTCCCATCCCAGAGAGACCCCGCTTACTTTCTGATATCAGATGAGATCTGCGGGATCAGAATGGCATGGCCATAAGCAAAGAAAGGCTGTCTCCATGAACTGTTAGGGGACTGATAGCCCAACTCCCTATAAATAGGATTAAGTTTGCTAAAAACAACAATATATGCATATATCTGTCTGTGTATACATATACATANGTGCACGTGCATGCTATGGGGTCTATGTGTGGTGGTGAGAAGCCTTTTGAAACTGATTCTCACTCTCCACAATAGAATTGAATTAAGGCCTGCAGGGCAAGCACCTTTAATCACTGATTTGATATATATTTGAAATGCATAATGGGTGACCAAGGACAATCAGTGCCATTGGTACCCCAAACATTTATCTTTCCAAGCCTTCCAAKTCTCATTTTTAAATATAAGTTATTTTTCGCTATACRTGTCTCAATGTACTATGGAATACCAGAACAAATGCTCCCAATCTGTCCTTTACTACCCACTAACAAGATTCCCCTGGCTAGTTTCCTCTAAAGACACATGCATGACTATACTGAAGCYAGCCTGCATAACCCAATACGATTAGTCTCCTCATCTCAAGGTGCTTAGCGTAATGCATCTGGCAATTCATTCTAACTGTATGTAGCCATGATGAATTTCCTGGATCCATTTGTGGGACTTCCTTTCATGCCATGACTGGGACCACTACAGTTACTGGAAAGTAGGGACACATTTGAGCATGGCACTCTAATTGAATAATATGCAGGCTCATTCATATTTGCTTCTGTAGTCATCACAGTTTTAGAGTAAAGGAGTCTACCTACATTATGCCAAGTAAGTGTGTTCCTTTTGGTAAATTAATTACATTGAGCTCTAGGCATTCAGAGGTCAGCAAACACAGGACTACKTCTCTATGTTCCTTCTTATCTGCATAACAGCAGTGTACAAACTTTCTATTTCACATCATCTTCACTGCCTCACTCCTGGTCATCCCTTCCCCAAATCCTTCCCCCATCCTCCTCTTCTTCCCTGGACAGGTGGAAGCCACCATGGGTATCTCCCCCTACCTTGGCACATCAAGTCTCTCTGAGGTTAGACACATTCTCTTCCACTGAGGCAAGACAAAGGAACTTCATACATGAAAATTTCTATACCAGAAAGGCAATAGTAACTCTTTAACAACATGCAGAGTCCACTCTTCAGAGAATCTGTAGATCCCTGCTGAAACATATGCCATTTTTCATTAACTCTCCTCAAAGTATTTTAGTTGCTTCCTCAAATACTTCATACTCTAAAGCTCAAAATCCTTTTCTTTGCTCCTGAAGTTGGTGTTTAAGCTCTCTAATCTACTTGTTTTGATTTCACTTCTTCCTGTAAATTTCCATGAACATAAATTATTAATAAAATTCTGTATTTTTCATGTTTTGCTGGTTTGGGTTACAAGTCCCATGAAATGTATCTATAAAAGAAGACAAGGTTTTTTGTTTTTGTTTTTTCCTTCCCAACACTGATATTATGCCAGGTGTTATCTGGGACAAGTGTCACACTTGTCTGAAGAAGATATAAACATTCAATCATTGAATCCTCAGCTATTCCAAATTCTCTGCTTCTTGAAATGTATTTAATGCAAATAAGCTCCAAGTAGATGAATCGGAGGGACTAGTACTCTCTAGAGATTGCCAGGGCGCTTGGAAAGAAGGTGCTTGTCAAGTCTATGTCTAGCCTGACTTAGAACAGCTCAACACCTTAGAAATCCTGTTGAAGAAAAAAAAGGAATATAAATAAAAAGGGAACACAACCAAAAAATAATCTGTATTATCTTGTTTTGTAAGCATTTCTACCCCAAATGTGAAAATTTTATGCAGCCCTGACCTATATTTCAGGGCAAGAAAGGAGCTAAAATAAATTGGATTTTCTATTCTATTCAAATCACTGGCTCTACTGGAATCCACATTCCATATCAAATAGAGATGGTTTACCCTTCTCTAGCCAGTTCACCCTGTATTATTACTTGATGAGTTGATGGAGAAAGGCTCTGTTTTCTCATGACACCAAATTGCATTCACCAGGTCATTGCTGTCACCTGGATCAGCAGCATCTGGGAGTCTGTTAGGAGAACATTCTCTGTGTCCAGCCCCAGGGTGTTATCTTGTTAGTTTTACAACTCATTTGTCATTTTTCCATAACTCTTTTGAGTCTWCAGATAGGAACCTGAATCTCAATTTTAACCACCAATATCAGATTGAGTGTAAAATGTAAAGTTGAGTGTGACTTTGGTTGATGATCTACTACTTATGATGATCTATTGAGTATACCAAGAGAAGGACCCATTTGAGAATGATGGATAGCTAAGTTCTTTAACTCAACTGCCTACTTTCTGTCTCACATGGTTTTCTCCAAGGAGAAAAATTACACTCATTCTCAAGAATTAGGAGAACATGCTTTCCAGCTTTTACTTGTCATTGTTTTCCGGGCAGTGTTACATGTAACAGAGCTAACAAGAACAACCCATTATTTATAAAATGCTTTATTGTTCTTATGCTTCACCAGGTACTATGCTTGATGGTCAACAAATGCTAATGAATTTGAATCTCATAGCAATTCTACAATTCCCATTTGCAAATAGAGAGATAATATTGTGGACAGTCCATTAGGTAAAAGACACGCAACACTTTAGTGATAGAGCCAATATTTAAATCCAGGCACTCTGACACCAAAGATAGTTTGATCTCAGCAGAGCAACTTTGCCATCTGTGGAATTTTATCATTCTTCATTTAGGTTACTAACAAAGAACTTCGAGTCTGGACTTAAATTAGTAAGCCCCACACCAGAAATCACTTCCTGATCAAAATGATTCTGTTATTKGCCTACAATGAAAATGCCTTAGATACTTATGTAGATTTTTAGTTTAGTCTATGTGATGGACATTCAGGAAAATAATCTTCAATGGCCARGCATTCAGTTTTGAATGAATGCTCTTAATATTAAGCATATAGTAAACAAAACTAAAAGAACAGGCAGCAATTTGTAGGTAAAGGATAGATAGATAGATAGATAGATGATAGATAGATAGATAGATAGATAGATAGATAGATAGATAGATAGATAGATAGAAGATATAGAGAGATGGTAGGTAACAAATACTATAAAATTAGACTCTCTAAATATCCATCAAAAATCAACTGGCAAAACCCCATTAAGACAACCAGCTAGAGTTCCCCCATTGAAAGTCCCTGGTAATGCAGTATCTCCTCAGGTGAGACTTGCAAGTAAAATAATAGCAACAGAGAAAGACGATGTCATCAAACTGGATACTCACATCATCCATTGGAGTACACCTGGGGAACTTGAGGGAGTAGACTGGAGTTCCCAGTTGAACTTTCTCTCTTTGGATGACTTATTACAGCTGAAGTTCTCATGGTTCCCATCTTTCCTTTCACAATGTAGGCTCCACCTAACCCCACAGGATACATACTTATAAACAGTGCTAGAAATAATTCACCTTTTACAAGGACAAAATGCGTCTAGTCATTGGGCTATTTTTCTGTTTGTTTTTTTTTTTTTCTCTTCTCACAGTTAGGAAGTGACAACAAATTCTCAAAGGGTATTGCAGAACACCTTGAGACAAACATGCCAATATCTAAAATGGAGAGAGAGCGGCTATGCCTCCAGMATCAGCTCCTCAGTGTGCTCTAACAACATATGGCAATTTCCTAACATAGTGCTTGTTATAGTCAGCTACATGAATGCAAAACTATAAACAATATGGAAATCAGTAGACAAGGAATTTTTAGTAGATTTACTTATATATGATATTAGCTTTACATATGTATGCATAGATAGATAGATAAGTAGATAGATAGATGGATAGATAGATAGATAGATAGATAGATAGATAGATA
>BDUI01014829.1:23590-33843 GCA_002335545.1 Apodemus speciosus
TCTTGGAACACCATAGACACAATCCACCTATCAAATGCTGTCCAACAAGAAGGAAAAAGTGGACCCAGGTTCTGGAAAGGCCCAATGCAGCAATGCAGGGGTATACCAGAACGGGGAAGTGGGAAGGGGTGAATAGGGGAACAARGAGAGGGAGAAAGACATATGGGGCATCTGGGGGGCAGGGAAACCAGAAAAATGGAAATGAAATGTAAATAAAGAATATATCCAATAAAAAATAAAGACAAAAAAAGAAAATAGATTCTTTACATAATAGATCTGAATTATGGTTTCTTCTCCCTCCACACCTCCCAGGTTCTCTCCATATCCTCTCCTATTCCACTCATTCCCTTTCTTTCTCTGACTGTCAAAATCAAATGATTTTTTTAATTCTTAAAATAACAAAAATACTTTGAGCCACCATTGCCCTGCATATCTTGCAGGCTGGGTACCAGTAACATATTTTCCTTACCTGTTATTCCATATGTGGGCATCTAGTTTGTTTTCTTATTTTGAGAGTTGCAAATATTTGTACAGGTATCTCTGTGATATGCTAATTCAGATTATTTTGGGTACATACCCAGGAGTTATATAGCTGGAGCATATGATAGTTTTATCTTTTTTGGAGGATTGACATGTTGACATGTATAGTGGATACAGGTGATTATGTTACCACTAGTTGTATTCAAATGTTCTTTTTTTATGCACATACATTCTAGAGTTATTGTTTTTTCTTATCTTTTCTTTTCTTTTTTCTTTTCCTTCCTTCCTTCCTTTTTTCTTTCCTCCTTCCTTCTTCCTTCCTTCCTTCCTTCCTTCCTTTCTTTCTTTTTCTTAATGATAGCCATTATGAATGGTATAATCTAGTTTTACTTTTCATTGATGGCTAAGGATCTTGAACATTTTTATACAATTTTAATATATCTATTGAACTTTATATTTATTATTTCAAACAGCTTTTAATTATCTTACAAGTTTATCGAGTGAATGATTTGGGTTTAAAATTGAATGTATTGAGTTATTACAGATTTTAGATATTAGATATGAATCCACCATCAGATGTATAGATAGCCAAGATTTTCATCAGTTCTGTAGGTTGAATTTTAACCATGTTATGTAAGAGCTTTTAATTTCATAGAATTCTATCTTAGTTATTGTTTCTGGGAAGAGATACCATGATCAAAAAAACTCTCATAAAAAAGGCCTTTAGTTGGAGACTTGTTTACAGTTTCAGAGGGTTAGCTTATTGTCATCATGGTGAGAAATCATTATCAGTCAAGGTGCTGGAGAAGCATCTGAGAGCTTTATATCTTGATCTATAGGTAGCATACAGAGAAGAAAAGTGAAGGGGAGAGACAGAGAGATAGAGAGAAAGAGACAGAGACAGAGATAGAGACAGAGAAACAGGCAGAGAGAGACAAAAAGAGTACACTGGGCTTGGCATGAGCTTTTGAAACTGCAAAGCCCTCCCCTAGTGACACACCTCTTCCATTTAGCCACACCTTCTTTCCAAGAAGCCAACACCTAAAATTTTCCAAACAGTTCTCCAACTTGGGACCAAGCTTTCAAATATATGAGCTGATTTGGTGAATTCTCATCAAACTATCTCAAATCCTAACTCTCCAATTATTATTTATTCACTGAGACAGTTTTAATTTTGGGATGTCTTCACTTGTTTATCTGTCCTGAAGTGCTTTCCATGTGCTTTTCCTCTTAACGTTTACTTTCAAATTTGCTGGTCTTTCATTAGGATCCTTGATACATTTTTATTGGTTTTTGTATACTTTGAAAGTTAGGGATGGAGTGTCATTCTACATATGGCTATCTAATATTCTCAGTATTATTTATTGAAAAGTGTGACTTTTCTCCAATGTAAGTTTTTGACACCATTGTCAAAAATTAGCTGGCTGTTGGTATAGAATTATGTCTTCTATTCTGTTTATTATAGTATGTTTACTGATAGATACCATTATTGGTCAAATATGTACATGGAGGAAATTAAATGTATGTTAGTTAGGTCATTGTGTGGGTAAAATGTAGCTCAAGCTTATTTTGAAAAAAAACAAAACCTAAACAATAACAAAAAATAAAAACCAATCAACCAACCAACCAAAAAAGGATTTATCCTATTTATGGCTAAACACTACAGAGACACTTATTTTCTGTATTTCGAGCACTTGTGAGTCTCTTTATTAACTATCTTTCATTACAAAATGATGCTTTACTTATGAGTACTATCTATGGGGTATAGAGACAAGTATTTAGGAGGCCATTTGATACTGTGTCAATGTAGTAAAACAATAAGTTCACCCCTAGGGTTTTTTGTTCCTGGACATATCATATTCCTTTTCTCAGAGCTCAGAAAACATCATGGAAGAAGACATAGAAAGATTCAAGATTCACCATTAGCAGAGTTCTGAGGTGAAATGGTATTTTCTGGACAGAACAACTTGTATTCATGAAGCCACTGCATTTGTGGTTGACTATACAAGACTTAAATAAGGTCAACCCAGTCAGCACTGTAGCACAAATGGTGGAGAGACACAGGAGACCCCATTATTTAGAACCAGGAGTGCTATAAAATATATTAAGAATGGGTCTTGAAATTGGGAAGATGTTGGGAAATCTAAAAGGAGCCAGGGGTCTATGGTGGGTTGATATGTCCAAAATACATTGTATGTATGTATGAAATTATCAAAGAATAAATGAAATTATTTAAAACTGAATTGGAGGGAAATATTYGATATGCATATCATTCTAATCCTGTCACAAGAGGCTCACTCTTGCTCAGTCCATGAGGAAGATCAGAGTGCTGGTAAGACTAACCAACCCAAGGCCATCGAGGAACAGCAGGATGCAATCAGAGTGGATGGTGAATAGAATTTCCACAACAATCACAGAGATAGGGAACCTAATAGCCAGTCTACCTGGAATTTATCTTCAGGTTGTTGTATAATAGTTTCCCCAGAGATTGGAACACTCCATTCTGTGGGAAACTCTTTTAAACAGGAAAGTGTACAACTCAAAACAACTTTAGGAAGCCTCTCTGGAACTGACCATTCATTAGCCTCCCACCTGCCAGAGTAGGAAATAAAATCTGAGAATCCTCAGATAAAGTGGGGCTGCAAAGAAGACTCTGAAAAGTGATGCAGCAAGAATTTGAGAGCAGATGAGCTACCTGGAAGAAGCAGAAACCAGCTGAGCTGCCTAAAAGGGATTTAGACCAACTGAGGCACCTGAAAGTGACATTGTCCTACCTGCTGAGCTACCTACAGGCTATGCAGTGTACCCCAGGTTTCCAGTTTTGTGAGTTGTCACCATTCTGGGTTGGGCTTTGTTGATGCCACTGCCTTGAGTCAAAGCCTTTTGTGGAAGAAATCCTTCACCCAAACTCTTGTAAGTAACCCCAATATATCTCATGGTTCACTAAAGTTGGACTTTTGTTGTATCCATATTGGCTTGTATTGGGTCTGCCCAAGCAAAATTTTATCACATAACATGGGTCTGCTGTGGAAGGCTGGTCAGAAACAATGCATGGTCTGGAATACATGATTCCTTAGTGCAAAGAAATGAATGTATCTCCAGGAAGATTAAGAACAGGCAACGAAATATGGTCTTACCCAGGGGGCAAAATCAGACTTTAATTACCATAGGCCTAGAGAGCTTATCACATTTGAAGAAAACACAGAGTTGTAATTTATTTTCTTATCAGAGCTTAATAGAGAGATTAAAAGGACAAACAGACGTCTCAAAGATGAAAACCACAACTAATGAAATGAAAATTCCCTAAGAAAGAACAGCAGAATTAATCAAACAGAAAGAAAGAAAAAATGAAATTGAAGCTTAGCAATGTGAAAATATGTACTGGAGTGAAGTGAACGAGAATGAATGAAGAAGGAGAAACCTAAAGAAAGAAGGAGAAAAGCATGAAGTGATAAAGAAAAAGAGGGAGATCATTCAAAGTAGTAACATCATATAAGTTTTCAAATTGGATAAAAGTATAAATATCAAGGTTCAGGAAGGTCAAAAGTCAGATTGAAGTCAAGTAAGGCTTCTCCAGATCCTGTGGTAGTGAATTCTAAGTAGTCAGAGACAGACCCGGTCTTAGAAACAGGACAGAGAAGGAACAACTGAATATAGAAGGGTTTCCGGTATGCCTGGCCATTGAGGTTTCAGCAGAAACCTTCCAGTACATGACAGAGAAGGATGAGAGAATCAAATGATCCCAAAGGTATGAGAGTGGATTGACAACAGAAGCTTGATAGTCAGCAATATTATATACACAAACTGTCTTTCAAATATTGGAGCTGGAAAGACCTCAGAAAAACAGAACCTGAAAAAAAATTTAACTACTAAATGCACCTTATTAGAAATCTAAGAGAGAAAAAAATATCGCCAAATAATTTACAAAAAATGCCCAAAGTTTCAAAATAATGCATGAGTATGAAATCTAAGTCTGACTTTGAAAACTAAAACCTTCTAAATAAATTGCTTTTTCCTAACTATCCTTTGACTATATTGTAGAAGTACAGTGTTGTAGTAACTAGAGTGTTGAGTAAAATAAAAACTTCACTGGACAGCACACACACACACACACACACACACACACACACACACACACACACACCATAAAGGTATGAACAATCCATATGTCATAAGGATGTTGTGATCAAGATGGACCACGGGTTGTAACAGTGATTGATCCTAAAAGATAATTTTAACATTGATATGTCATTTTGTTTCTCATTACTACACTCTGTGATGTTTGCATACAACAATAGAATCAATATTTTTCTGCAAACATATTTGTATGGTAAAGCGCTGCATGAGTGTGCCAAGAGATGGTGTCCATGTGGGACATACCAGAGTGAGCAAAACAGACACACGCCCTGCCACTGCAGAATTGTATGAGCACACTTCTAACTACAAGAAAGTAAAAGCTCGAGATCATTGATTGCTCAATGGACTGTGGTATGCTCAAGGAACACAGTGCTTCTGGTGAAATTCCCATGCTTATTTGTCCTGAATAAACAGTCCGCGCTTCTCTTGTTCTGCATGGCTAATGGTAATAGGTCTATGTCTGACAGCCAAATTTGACCTGTGTCTCAAAATAGCTGTATAAATATTTCTTTCCACTCTGGAGCCTACATTCACATTTTGAATTTTCATTTATCAGTATCAAATGTGATTGCCTTTTCTCATTATTATGTAAAAGGAATGATTCTGTTATTTTTCAGTTTGAAGCAAACAGACTACAAAATATCATGCTGTGTCAAAGGCAAAAAAATGCCTCTGAAGGGGAAATATATTCAGCAGGAGCACTGTATAAACAAGAATGAAAAAGAATATGAAATTACTGTAAACTACATCTGATAAAGACAAAGAAGGCTCTACACCATGATTCCCAAAAAGAGTACTAAATGGGAAGTCTATGCCTGTCCCATCTCTTTTTCTTATGACTTTTCTACAATATGAAATCGGCTTTGGCTTGATTAAAGGCATGGCTCAAGCAGATTGCAGTGACCTTCCTATCTTTTCCTCTCTAAGTTTCTGGTTTTAAAGACATGAAGCTATTACCTTCCGATGGGTGTTTGGTGATCTGTGCACGATGGGTCACAGCCTAGCTTCTTTTACAGACAGCTCAATAAAAAGCTGACAAGTGGTAGGGAAGGATGGTCTAGTTAGCTTATTAATATTTCGTTTTAAAAGAAATTCATGGGTGACTGGACAGAGAGATTGAACTCTGAGGAATAGCAAACTGCCCAGGCTCAAAAGGAATAAGGGGAAACTGCTCTCCTCTCAATGTCTTTGCTGAGCTTTGGGAGGGTTGATACTAGTCCATAAAAAAATGTTTCATCTAAAAGGGAAAAACATGGCAGGGGGCGGGGAGGCTCAGGGTAGGAAGTGTGTAAAGGTGCCTCCTGTTAAACTCAAGGACCTGAGTTCCATCTCTTTGTACTGTATGAAAGAAGGGGAGAACTGATCCTTTAAATTGTTCCCTGTCCTACACATGCATGCCTTGACTTGGATAGTCACACACACAAATACATCTGCTTACACTTACCTAGCACTCATGGGAATGAGACAATGAGACAGACCATGCATTGAAGGCAACCTGACCTACTTAGTGAGATCACATTTCAACCAACCACAGGCTGTGTGCTTTTAAACCTCATTAAGCAAAAGTACAACTTTTCTTCACTCTTAACTTTGAAACTCTTACCAGCAAAATCCAGCAGAAAAACCAGTTTCATCAACAGTGTGGTTCTGAGAAGGCTAGTGGAGTGTAAAGTTAAGTAGAATAGTCCTTGTTTTATTGTGTAACACAAGCTATTATGTGGTTAAAATTTGGGAAGAATATTATTATGTATTCCTTAATATATTAAATTCACAGGGATTATGTTAGACTGTCTTTTAAAAATGAGGTGTTTTTTACAGAAATCTCTATAAGGTAATGAGAGAATTAGGCAAAAATCTGAAAGCCCTTAGCTTATTTCAGAATATCTTTAAATAACAAAGAGGCAATCTTTCACACACTGGATAATGATTCCACATACAGCAAGGGACAAATCTTTATGTCTAGAAAAATCCCTTGCACACATCATAGAAATCCAATAAATGTTTCATTTTCATTTAATCAATGCATAGTGACTTTGTGTGCAAGGAAGGCTCTGATATTTGGTACATGTATTCCACCAAAACTTCATTTATAGTGAACAACAGTAAACAGGTTACTTACTCAGTTGGGTATCTGTTATACATAGGATATTGTCAAGATCTGCCAAAAATGGGCACATAAGTAAGTAGCCCAATGTAAAAGAGGATTAGGCCAAAAACTAAAAGGTCAACAAGCTGAAGTGTCCAAGTGAGGACACCTCAGTCTCATTTGGGAGGGAGAAGAAAGCAATCACAAATGAGGAGGGAGGGAGGGAGGGAGCAATCTGAGAGGGAAAGTAGATGGAGGGCCCTTAGATAAAATGCATGACAGTAGGGAGAGGGAACTTATAGAGCCCACCTCCAGCTCTATAAATAAGGGCTTCAAATGAAGGAGAGGGGCCCATCCCACAGTCAGAACTCTGACCTGTAATTGTTCCCAACTGAAAGAATTACAGGCATGGAAATGGAAAGGAGCCTGAGGAATAGAAGGTCCAATGACAGGCTCAAAGTGGGATCCAGCTCAAGGGGAGGTCTCAAGGCCTGACACTGTACTGAGGCTATGGAGTGCTCACACAAAGGGATCGAGCATGACAGCATTCTAGACTACCGAACAAGCAGCTGAAAGAGTCAGATGCAGATATTTGCACCCAACCAATGGACAGAAGCAGCTGACACCTGCTGTTGAATTAGGGAAGGCTGAATAAAGCTGAGGGTGACTCTGTAGGAGGACCAGTCTCAATTATTCTGGACTTCGGAGATCTCTCAATCACTGGACCGCCAAACAGGCAGCATACACCAACTGATATGAGGCCCCCAACATACGTACAGTAGAAGACTGCTGGGTCTGTGTTCATTCAGAGATGATGCACCTAACCCTGGAGGTGCCAGGGAGTTTAGAGGTCATGTGGAGGGGGGTAGGGACATCCATGTGGAGACAGGGGGAGGGGAGGAGGTATGGGATGTGGAACAGTTGGAAGGTAGATGGTGGTAGTGGGGAGAATTAAAAAATTAATTAATTAATTAAAAACCAAAAAGGGTGGACAGGGGTTGTCAGGTGGGGAATAAAATATGGAGTGTATCAAAATAATTAATAAAAATATTAAAAAAACTAAAAACAAACAAGCCAAAAAAWWAAAMMAAMCMARRMMAAAMMAAMMAMCCCCCCCCAACCAAATAAGACAAAGATCAGTCAGATGGGCAAGGAAGTCTATCAATGTTTTGTTTTTATCATTTGTGAAAAGAGGATAAAAATCAATTATTTTTCAGTTTTGTAGAAGCTGTTGTTTTTTTTTTTTTTTTTTTTTTTTTTTTTTTTTTTTTTTTTTTTTTTTTTTTTTTTTTTTTTTGAGCCCGGCTTCAGACTTACAGCTTTTTGAGTACTGGAATTACAGGGGCATGTGTAAAACATAGAAGAAAAATGTCTCAAGACCTCTTAAGAAATGAATATTCATAAGTATAGCTCTGTGTGTGTGTGTGTGTGAGAGAGAGAGAGAGTGAGAGAGAGAGAGAGAGAGGAAGGAGGAGGAGGAGGAGGAGGAGGAGGAGGAGGAAGAGGAGGAGATAGGTGGCAATCCAGAAATAATTTAGCAGTTGCTGATTAATGAATGTACCAAGATATTAAGGATTAAACCAAAGAGCAATATGCTATTCATCCTACAGATAAATTGTCCAAATTAGGTAATGGATGTTATACATGACTATCTTAAAAATATAAAATATTTGTGCCTTTGTGAGATGAAATGTAGGAATTACAAAAGCTGGAGCCATGGGGAGCTATGTAGGAGTAACAGCATAAAGGCACAGCAATATGGTGGAGGATGCTGGAGAACAACTTCATCTGTCTCGAATGTTAGCAGTCATATGTAAGAATAGATATACTTTATATTACGTATATGTTAATGACAGACATTTCYACAATTTCAGTTTCCTGTGATCTTTTGATACATTTCCTGCCCTTTCTTCTTTGGAAGAAGTAGCCTCATTCCATTATTCTAGGCTATTTTAATTTTTGTGTTTGTTCCTTTATCATTAAGAAGCATGCTGTTTTTCATTTGATCATTTGATTTTACTCTTTAAACTTTATAAAGACTATATGTATTAATTTCTACCCTGGAAGATGGAGGTTTTGTTGTCTTTCATAGGTACAATTGTCTCCCCAAATACATGTATCCATTTTGGTGCTTATTTTTTCTTTTAATTGAAACAATATCTTTTCATGCAACATTTTCTGATTATGGTTTTCCTTCTGCAACTCCTCCCAGAACCTCCCCACCTCCACACTCACCCAACTCTATGCCTTTTCTTTCTCTCTTTCTTTAGAAAAACAAAAACAACAACAARAAGAAAACAAACAAACAAAACCACAAACAAACCAATGTGAGTCAAAAAGTTGACAAAAACTTCATTGAGTTGGTCATCTACTGTTGAACATGGGCCTGCCCTTAAGTGTGATTAATATATCCGATGAGAATCCATTGGAGAAAACTAATTTTTCCTTCGCAAGAGGGTATCACTTGCAGATAGCTTCTTGGTTAGGAGTAGGAGCCTGTGCCCACTTCCTTTTCTCGGTTCTAGGAGTTCCTCTGGCTTGTGCACATGCGGTGACTRTCTCTGTGAGTTCATATGTGCATCAGCCCTGTTGTATATGGAAGGCACTGTTTCCTTGGAGTCATCCACCACCTCTGGTTCTAAGGGGGAGATTTTAGATGAAGAAATTCCACTTGGGACTAAGTATTTCCAAATCTCCCACGCTGTGCACATTGTCTAGCTGTCGGTCTCCGTATTACTTTCTATTTACTGCAAGACTAAGGTTCTCGGATGATGGCCGAATGATGATGTCCCTGATCTATGAGTCTAGCAATGCTGTTATGGTTTCATTTTCTTGCTATGCTCCTTTAGCAGGTCAGTAGTATTTGGTTCTTCCCTAGGTCCATGGCATGTTCAGTCTGATTCTTGGTCACCAGACCAGTGTCAGGCATGGATTCCATCTTATGCGATGGGTCATCAACCCAATCATAACATGGTTACTTAGTCCTGTAACACTTGTGTCACTATTGTACCAGTTTATCTTATAGGCAGGTCACTGTTCTAGATCCCAGGTTTTGAAGTTGGGGTGATGGTTGCTTTGCTTCTGTGGTAGTGAGCAAAGTATCTTCCAATTCCATGAACATCACTCAGTAGGTTTGAAGGCTGGTGCCTAACAAGAGCCTTCAAACCTCCTGAGTAATGTTCATGGAACAATTMATAGTGAAACGTGCGAGGGTTGTCACCAGCAATAGGGTCTTATCATCARCTTGTGGAGAGAAACCAATAGCCTTGATAATAGGCTGTGATGTTCGAGGGTTCCATAGGATGCCTTTGGTCAACAACTCAACTAGATGTAATGTGTTCCAGGAACTTGAGGTTTCACTTGGTGGAGAGAGTTAAGCATAGTTGGGGGGATTGTCTCCCCTGTTAGTGACTCCATTTATATTTCTTTCATATACATATGTATTTTATTAAGCTCCTACAGTAGTAAGTTTTCATATAACCCCCTCACATGCACATGGCCTTTATTGTTACTTGTTCCTACTTATATTTCCTTTTATAGTCTTCTCATC
>BDUI01014834.1:17343-35353 GCA_002335545.1 Apodemus speciosus
TCTTATGATGTTATGTAGTCAACTTTGGAGAAATCATAATGATCTGCCAAGAAGAGAGTATATTCTTTAATGTTTGAGTGGAATGTTCTGCAGCTGTCTGCTAGGTTCATTTGTTTTATGATGTTATTTAACTCTAYTGTTTCTCTGTATGTTTTGTCTGAATGACATGTCTATTTTAAAGACTGAGGTATTGATTTCTCCCATTATCAGTGCATGAGGGTCAATAATCTTTTAGCTGTAGTAGTGTTTCTTTTATGAACTTTAGTGCCTTTGTGTTTGGTGCATAAACATTATGAATTGTAGTATCCTCCTGGTGAATGGTTTCTTTAACATATATTGTTAATATTGTTTAGTATATATTGTTCTATCCTCTCTCTCTTCTGATTAGTTTTGATTTGAAGTTTATTTTATCAGATATTAAAATAGCTATACATGCTTGATTCTTGGATCTATTTGCATGGAGTACCCTTTTTCATCCTTTTATCTTAAGGAAATATTTGTCTTTGATGATGAGGTGTGTTTCTTGGCTGCAGCAGAAAGATGGATACTTTGTAATCTGATGTTTATTCATATCTTTTTATTGGGGCATTGAAACTTTTAATATTGAGAAGTATTAATGAACAATGTTTATTGTCCTGTTATTTTGCTGTTGTGAAATGATTGCTTTTCTCCCTTTTGATTTACTATTCTTGGATTATTGATTGTCTTCTGTCCTCTTTGATATAGCTAACCTCCTTAGACTGAAGTATTTTTCTAGTGCCTTTTGTAGAGCTAGATTTGTWGATAGAGATTGCTTTAATTTGGTTTTATTRTAGAATGTTTTTCTTCCTCTGTTGATAGTGACTGATAGTTTTGCCAGATGTAGTAGTCTGAGCTGGCATCTATGGTATCTTAGAATGTGTAGAACACCCATCCAGGCCTTTTTGGGTTTTGAAGTCTAACTGTAAAGTCAGGTGTTATTCAATRGGCCTGCCTTTAAATGTGACCTGCTTTATTTCACTTGTGGCTTTTACTATCCTTTCTTTGTTCTGAATATTTAGTGTTTTCATTATTATGTGTTGTAGAGAATCCCTTTTCTGGTTTTGTCTRTTTGGTGTTTTGCATGCTTCCTGCATACTGATATATTTATCTTTAATTGGACAACTTTTTTCTCTGACTTTGCTAAAAAATACTTTCTGTCACCAGAGTTTCTTCTTCTCTTTCCTCTATACTTGCTGTTCTCAATCTGTGGGCCATTACTTCACAGGGATCCCATGTTCAGATATTTATATTATGATTCATAACAGTAGGAAAATTACAGTTATGAAGTAGCAAGAAAATAAGTTTATGGTTGGGGTGTCACCACACATGAGGAACTATATTTGAGAGTTGCAGGGTTAGGAAGGTTGAGAACCACTGTTCTGTACAAACTATTTGTTCATATATTTTATCTTCTCATAGAATTCCAGATTTTCTTCAGTTGCCTGGATTTTTTTTTAAATTTCTCTGCCTTGTCTTCAAGACCTGAAATTCTCCATTTCATGTCTTTTAATTTCTTGGTGAAGCTTACGTATTAGTTTTTTTGTTTGACAGCCTAAGGTTTTCAGTTCCAGTTATATCTCRGTTTGAGTTTTCCTTAGTGATTCTATTTCTTTGTTAAATTCTACTTTCACTTCTTGCAATATTTTGTTTCATTCAACTGTTTGCAYTTTCACAGCCTTTATTAAGGTGTTTATTCATATCTTCCTTAAGGCCCTCCAGCATATTCATTCTCACTATTTCGAGGTCCTCTTCTTGTTCTTCAGCTAAATAAATTGCTTTTCTCAGAGCCTATTGCAATAGGGTTGCTAGATTCTAGAAGAAATTTATCCTGGTTGTTCATATTTGAATTTTTTGTTCAGGGATTCAAGCATCTGGAGTCATGATGTTGAGGTATAGATANTTTCACAGCCTTTATTAAGGTGTTTATTCATATCTTCCTTAAGGCCCTCCAGCATATTCATTCTCACTATTTCGAGGTCCTCTTCTTGTTCTTCAGCTAAATAAATTGCTTTTCTCAGAGCCTATTGCAATAGGGTTGCTAGATTCTAGAAGAAATTTATCCTGGTTGTTCATATTTGAATTTTTTGTTCAGGGATTCAAGCATCTGGAGTCATGATGTTGAGGTATAGATATCTCATTTTGTTTTTGCTGGGTGGGTGCTCTGTTCTTTGGTTGCTGTTGCCCACTCTGGATACTAGGCAAGTGTGGTGGCTGTGGAGTCCTTGGAAGACAGTTTCTGTGAGTTAGAGATAACACAAAATAGTGGAGATTGGCTATGAGGAAAGGCTGAGAGAGGAGCAAGAAAGAGGTAGAAGCTCCAGGAAATGGTGCTGGGGTAAGAGGAGGGGTTCTTGTAGGCAGGCCATAGCAGCACTCAGATCCAATGTTTTTTCTCAAGTTTTTCCACTGTGAAATTGATTTTCTCTTTTTAAATAGTCTTCCTTGGAATATGTGTTTTCACATTCAGGAGTGACACCCATGTCCTTAAGGAGTCCATGTCTTCATATCCAGTATCTRTAGCACTTCCTTTCAAGGTTTTYCTGTATTCTCATGGCTCACTTCAGTATATTGTAATTAAGTTTACCTCACCAATTTATTTTTCTGCAATCAAGGTAAAGATGGATCTAGAAYTAATATAGAAACAATAATATTGAAACAAAATATGATGAACATAAACATAGTAGTTTCTAAATATTTCCTTTAATGTCACAATAAGGCTTAAATTCTACTTTATAATAAAGTTCTTCTTTATCCCCATTATAATAGTAAAGAGACAGTAAAGACCAATCTCACTTGACCCCCTTGGGATGTCGCCTCAGCATTTGGTAGTCATATATATTTGGAGAGGTGGCACCTGGCTGGTTTGACTGAGAATAGCCTCCACAGGCTCATATATTTGAATATTTGTTCTTCTGTCACCGGCTCTGGGGAAGATCAGGAGGTGTTTGTGACCTTGATGGGAGAAGTATGTCACTGATGGTAGACTTTGAGCTTCCAAAAGGCTTGTGACATTCTGAGTTAGTTTTCTCTGCCTCCCACGTGCAGATCAAGATGTGAGCTCTCAGCGTTTCCTTCCTTTGCATTGACAACACGGACCCTAACACTCTGAAACCATAAGTTGTATTAAAAGTTTCTTTAATGAATTGCTTTGGTCATGTTTTTTTTTCATAGCAATAGAAAAGCAATGAAGATAATAATGTTTCTAACTTTTTAGTCTCATCCTATTTTAGAAAAGGGGACTGGTTGGTGGTGGCCCACACCTTTAACTYCAGGACTTGGGAGACAGAGGCTTTTGACTCTCTGAGTTTGAGGTCATTCTGGTCTACAAATCGAGTTCCAGGACAGTCAGGGCTACACAGAGAAGCCAAGTCTTGAAAAGCAAAGCAAAGCAAAGCAAAGCAAAGCAAAGCAAAGCAAAGCAAAGCAAAAAAAAAAAAAAAAGAAAGAAAAATGAATTTTAATTAATTTATTAATGGTTTTTTGAGACAGGGTTTCTCTGGGTGGTCCAGGCTGTCCTGGGACTCACAGATATCTGCTCACTGGGGACTCTGCCTCCCCACTGCTGGGACTAAAGGCATGCATGCACTGCCATGCCTGGCTTTGAAAAGGAATTTTAATCAGATCTTTTTACTGTACCATTGCCACTTTCCCATGATGTCTCTGTAGACTCACTCCATCACCAAAATGGTTTAATATGTGAAGACCTTTTCTTTTCATGAAGCATATAACTTTGTTGGTTGTCAGTCTAGACAACTAGCTTGGCTCCCAACTGAGAGGTCATAGACCAGAGAAAAAAAGAAACAAATATTCACTTGGCACTTATAGGAAGAAAGTGCTCAAAGGGGAAAATGTTAGACTGCATTTCTCTAGAGTCAGTAACAGTGCTGTGGCTTTCCCCATTCTGTTCCCTCTCTCAACATCTCTGCACGCAACTGAACCTCTATGCTAGGCGTGAGAAAGAGAATATAGTCTCTTGATAGAACATGTAGTTCCAAATTCCTGTGGTAAAAGAATGATGTCAGTCTTTTTTTTTTTTTTTGTGGTTTGGTGAAAGAAACAAATGATATTTCTCACCTCCAATTACAGAAAGCAAAAGGAATTGTCCTTAAGAAGAACTTGTCATTTCCTTGGAGTGATTATGAAACCTGTCTGTGGTTACAAACATTTTTTTCTCTTTCTCCAGAATAAATTCATGAAAACTCAGAATTTTCTCGACTTGAGAAATAATAGTTTATTAAAAAAAATTGGAGGCTCTTCATTTGATTGGTTCAGCTTTTTGATATGGTTCAAAGTTTACAATGTGCCTGTGGTACAATTGGGAGAAATATAAAGCCAACTGCAGCATTTAAATGTAAATTCATTACATTTATTTATATAGTTGTATGTGTGTGACTGTGGCAGGGGATGGGTGTTACTGTATGTGCATGAAGATCAGAGGATAACTGTGGTAGACAGATCTCCTTCTACTATTTGGGTACCAGGGAACCAAACAGTGGTCATCAGACTTGGTGGCAAGCATCTTTACCCACTGAACCTACTACCACCTTTTACCCTCATTGTTTTGAATAATGTCAGTGTGCTATATGTGGCTGTTCCTTGTTTTTGGAAGTGGAAAGATGGAGGAGAAGTGTAGATACCACATTCATTTGACATGTATGTATGTCAGAACTTTGCATGCACTTACAAATTAAGAACTTTTATTTAATGATTATAATACTATGGATGAAGACATGAAGAAGATGTACTAGGGTTGCTGGAGAAAAGGCTTAGTGAATAAAAGTACTTGACAGGCATGAAGAACTGCTTTCAAATCCCCAGCAATGATGTAAAAAGTTAAGTGTACCCACCCATACACCTGTAACCCAGTGCTACGGGAAAGGAAGGTGGGGATTGCTAGGGTTTGTGGGCTTCTATCCCAGCACCAGCCTTAGTCATAGGCCCTGTGTCAAGGGAATGAGGCAGAGAGTAACAGAGCAGAACACCTGACATCTTCCTCTGGTTTCTATACAATACATGTACACACAAACCAGTGCATGTATGCACACACGACTTGATCACAGACCACACACACTCACCACCACTCCCACACAAAAAAGGAAAGAAAATGTATTAAACATCTTCACTGAAAGCCTTAAAGTGTTGTGAAATTGTTTCTTTAAGAATCATTACACTATACATCTAGGATTGCATATTAGACAGGTTTTTCTAAGGGAACAGAACAAATACACACACACACAGAGAAGGGGGGAGTTTGTTAGGTTGGATTCTGTAATAAGAGTTATGTAGTCCTGGCCATCTGCATTCTGGGGAGGCAGAGAACCCAGTAGCTGCTCACTTCACAAACCTAGACACCTCAACATTGTAATTCAGTTCTGAAAGCCCCCTAGAAGTTCACTAGTACTGAACCCATGCTGGAAGTCTTGAGAAGCTGGAATGCTGTGAGGGAATGTCAAGAAAACCACAGAAAAGCTTGCTTTTGCAGAAGAGGCACCTCTGGAAAGTGCTGCTCACTTTGAGAGTAGTCCTCTCTTCTGTTAGGCCTTTGTTGGAAAGCAAAGATCACTCGGGTGATTCTAAATCTGACCAAGTTGGTGATAAAGACCAGCTATCACAGGCAGCTTGGTGTCCAGAGAGAACAGATTGATAGACCTTATTAGTATGTGATGCCTTCCTTGTATAAACAGGTCAGCTTTTAGGTACAACTTTTGTTATCGGGAGATCTAAAAGGCGAAGATGAACTCAAGAAACAAAATCCAAAACCACTTTCTGAAAATGTCCTGAAGGAGACTCCATGATAGCACCATGCTCCAGATTAGCCAGTGCAGACAGTCATTTCCATTATTCCTTGTTCCGTTAATTTTTAAACTGGTAACTTGGCATCTCCAAGATGACAAATCACTAGATTCTAGGATCACTTAGGAAAAAGGTTGCCTTTTAATGTCAACTGTAAACATAACTTTTATTCATCAGAGAAGGTGGTGAGTTGAGAAGTGTGTCCCGCTTTTGAGTACATGGCTCAGGCTGAGCACAAGGCACTTCCATCTCTGTTCCAACCATCCTAGGCCTAGGCCTGGAAGCTTCTAGCCTCTGTATAATCTGTCTGCTAACCCAGGCCTAGAATGTTCTCAGCTTCCCGCTCTCTATGCTGGGATGTTGTATAGGCTAAGCTTGCTCAGGTCTTTGTATGTTGTCACAACTGCTGTGAATTCCTATGTGCGGTTGCTCTGTTGTATATGGAAGACATGGTTTTCTTGAAGTCATCCAACACTTCTGGATCTTACAATCTTTCCCCACACCCCTTTCCATGAAGATCCATGACCCTCGTGGGGAAGAATGTGATATATATATGAGTCTCTTATTCTTTACATGTTGACCAGTTAAGTGTATCTGTGTTAATTCCTATCTACTGCAAGACAAATTGTCTGATGAGACTTGTGAGATTCACTGATCTCTAGGTCTACCAATATATTACTAGGAGTCACTTTAATACTTGGTCTGTTTAGCAGGATAATAGCAGTAGGTGCTCCTCTAGGACTTAGGATTGCTTTAATCACAGGCTCTTGACTTTAGTAGCAGTGCCAGGGATGGGTTCTATCTCATGGCACAGGCCTTAGATCCAATCAGAAAGCAGTTGATTACTCTCATAACATCTGTGCCAATATTGCACCAACTGGTATGTCTTGTTAGGTCAGTCATTATTGTAGGGTTCACAGTTGGGTAACAACGATGAGTACTTTTCTCCTCTGGTAGCATACATAGCACCTTCCGGCATTTTGAAAGTTAGCCACTAGGGATGGAGCTTCCAAATGAGTACCAGCATGATTTCTCCATGTTCTCTGACTCAGTATGTGGTGTTTTCAGCAATAGGGTCTTACCGTCAAATTCTGCAGGATAACTAAGAGCATTGTCAACATCCTATAACATTGGAAGTCTGTCTGAGCCCATTGGTCAACAACTCAAAAATAGGCAACCCATTCCTGGTATTGGAGTTTTTATTTGCTAGCATGTGGTGTCTAGTTGAGGTATTGTCCCTCACTACCCCTTCCCCAGATCACTGTAGGGTAACTCCTTTTAAACTAATTTTACATGTGTGTATATTTTTAGGACCTTCTACAGTAGTAGGTTTCCATATGGCTTTTAAAAACGGCCTTTAGTGTTAGTTATCCCTCCCTATATTCCCTTCTTCACATAGGTCTCCCATCCTGTACCCCATTTGACCCTTCCAGTTCCACCATTTTCCTTTCCTTCTTTACATCTCTGTAATCCATATGCCCTACCTTGAAAGATCTCCTTGCTCGTGGCTCCCAATTAGTTCACTAACCTCCATGGGTATTCTGAATGCACACACCTATCTAAAGAGTCAAAGCTAACATCTACACACGTGTGAAGACAGCTGAACAATACATATAAAGTTTTTTGTGTCTGGATTACCTCAAGCAAAATGATTGTTCCTATTTTCACCTACTTGTAAAGTTCATATTTCATTTTTGAAACAGCTGAATAATAAATATAAATTCACTACATTTTCATTATTCTTTCATTGGATGATAAACATCTAGGCTGTTTCTATTTTCTGACTATTGTGACTAGAGCAGCAATGGCATAGGTGAGCAGTTATCTCTATAGAAGGATATGGAGTCTTTTGGGTATATGCCTAAGAGTATATAGATGGATTGTGTGGTAGATGTAGTCGTAGTTTTTTTGTGGCATCTCCACACTGATATCTACAGTGGTTGCATCAATTTGCATTCTCTGCTGTAGTGAGTAAGCCTTCCTCTTTTCCCACATCCATAAGAGCATCTGATGTCAATTCTTACTATTTTGCTTGTTTGTTTTTTGTTTTGTTCTTTTGTATTTATTTCTTTACTTAAAAAATCTTGGCCATTCTCACTGGAATAGAATAATATCTCAAAGCAGTTTTAATTTACATTTCTGTGATAGATAAAGAAGTTTAGTATTTTGCAATATGTTTCCCAGATATTTCTATTTTATCTTTTGAGAATTCTCTATTTAGTGTCATACTCCATGTTTTAATTGGGTTGTTTGTTTTCTTATGTTAATTTTTTGAGTTCTTCATATATTCTAGACACTAGCCTTCTGTCAGATGTAGACATAGTAAAGATTTTGTCTCATTCAATTTGCTTCTTTGTCAGTCCAATGATGTCTTTTTCTGTACAGAAGCTTCTTAGTTTCATATGGTCTTACTGCATATGCTATTGGAGCCCTGTTTGAAAGTAATTTTCTCTGCCTTGCACAAGTTCAAGCACATTCCTTACTTTGTCTTCTAGCAGTCTCAAGGCATCATGTCTTTTGTCAAGGTCCTTTGTACATTTAGAGTTTAGTTTATTGCAGGATAAGAGATAAGGATCTGGCTTTATTCATCCACATGTAGCTATCCAGTTTGACCATTGTTAAAGATGCTGCCATTTCTCCAGGGTATATATTTGGTCTCTTCATTAATCAGCAGCAGTGGCAGGATCCAGCAGAAACAGCCAGGCCTCCACTGAACTGGCACATCTCCTCTTACAAGGTCAYGCCTCCTAATCCTTCCCAAATAGTTCCACCAGTTGTGGCCCAAGCACTCAAACACATATGCCTATGGGGGCCGTTTTCATTCAAACTATTACAATGAATATTACTGTCCTTCCCTAACTCTTTGACTAGTTTTAGCCAGGTGGTGGTGGTGGCAGCGGACGCCTTTAATCCCAGCACTTGGGAGGCAGAGGCGGCAGATTTCTGAGTTCAAGGCCAGCCTGGTCTACAGAGTGAGTTCCAGGACAGCCAGRGCTACACAGAGAAACCCTGTCTTGAAAAACCAAAACAAGAAAAAAGAAAAGAAAAACCAAAAAAAAGGGCGGGGGAGGACTAGTTTTGATTTGAAGCCTATTTTGTTAGATATTAAAATAGTCATATCTGTTTCTTAGTTCTATTTGCTTGGGGTACTTTTCCCTCTTCCTTGACTCTGAGGTAGGGTCTCTTGTTAATGGTGATGGGTGTTTCTTGGGGGGAAGCAAAAAGATGGATTCTTATCTAATCAAATCCATTAATCTGTGTTTTTTTTTTTGAGAAATATTGAGAGATACCCCTGAACAATGTTAATTTCTGTTATTTTGATTTGTTTTTGTTGTGAGGTTGTTTCCTTAGACCTCTTTTAGTTAATTATCCTGGGATTATTTCTTGTGTATTTTTGGATATATTACATCTTCTCTTTAGATTGAAATATTCCTTCTAGTTGGCTTAGTGTACATAAGTTTCAAATCTCTTTTTATTGTGTAGATTTTTTCTTTCTTTTTTGGTTATGACTAGTCGTTTTATTGTGTATAATAATCTGGGTTGGCATGTGTAGTCATTTCAAACTTGTAGTGCACGAGTATAGGACTTTCTGGGTTTCAACTGAAAATTGGGGCACCATAAAAACTGGGTCTCCATTGAATATTCAGGCTTTATTCTGAAGGGCCCATTTTTATATATAACTTGTTCAATATCCTTTCTTTGTTCTGTACACTTAGTGTTTTGATTATTAGACAGAATGGAAAGTTACTTCTATGGTCCTGTCTTTTTGATGTTCCGTATACCTCTTGTACCTTGATAGCTATATATTTTCTTAGACTTGGGAAAATTTCTTCTATATTTATCAAAAATATTTTCTAAGTTTTTAATCTGGGTTTCCTTCCTTCCTTTCTTCCTTCCTGCTTTCCTTTCTTCACTCCTTTTCCTCTTCCTGCTCCTCTTCCTCTTTGTTCTTTCTCCTCTAGACAAGATTCCCTGGCTGTCCAGGAACTCACTGTGTAGACCAGGTTGATATTGAATTCAGAGATCCATCTGCCTTCAGGTGCTATGTTTGAAGGTGTGCATCACCACCACCTGGTGTTTTGATCTAGATTTCTTCTCCATCTTCAATGTCTAGTTTTCATAGATTTGGTCTTTTTATGGTGCCACAAATTCCTGTGTGTGCCCTTCCTGTGTTTTTGTTTTTTGTTTGTTTTTTTAGCTTCAACATTTTATTTTACTGAGAGATCAGTTTCCTCTATTTCCTCTACCTTACCTCTGATACCTTTAATATTTTCTCTTCCACATAATCCAGTATGTTGGTGAAACTTTCTTTTCAGTCTTTTCTTTGACTTACTGAGTTTTTAATTTTGAGTTTTATTTTATTTAGGCTTTTATTCAGAGACTCACTCTTTAGAAGAATGTGCAGACTGGGTCTGGGGGTTCCTAGGTTCTGAGTCAGAATCATAAGCAGGTGGTGGGTGGGTTGCTTGATTGATAGGCAGGTAGACTGGGTTCACGAGTTATTACTAGTGGTTCTAAGTTGGATTCTATGTGCTGTTGGAGAGGCATTGTGGCTGGGCAGCTGACAGTGATTTTTTTCCCTTCATATATCACATGTCCTGTCTGAGCATGTGTGTCCATCTCAGCTRACATCACTCTGCCAATCATYTGGAGTGCACAAAAGCAGCAAAAGCTGCAGCACACCACCAGAAGCTTTTTGCTGTGTTTCTCTGCTTGGAGTCACAACAAATGCATCTCAACTACGCAATGAAAGGCAGACCAATACAAGCATGTCATTAGCAAAGATTCTTTCATCATGTGTCCTCTCACATGCTTGCTTTAGCAAAGCATCCTTTCTCCTGTGTCTGCTTCATCTACATGTTTCTTTATGAGTTAGCCATAGTTTTTCACATAAGTCCACTTTAGGAAAACACTACTTCACTTGTTTGCCCCAGCAAATCAACATCCAACACAACTGACTTTTCAAAGAACCCTTAAGTTTCCACTTCAGAAGTCACCTCAGTCCACTGACAGCACTCACAAGGTCATTCTTTAGTTTGTAATTTCAGATAGTTTCCTCTTTGAAGGTTCTGTGTGATAGAGTTACGGTAATGAAACTCACAAAATACAGATGTGTAATCTAGAATGTTAACATCATGCTGGTGAATATTACTTTCTGGTGCCTAAGAGGCTCTACTCACTAATAAGGGTTCTAGAGAATCGGGATTCCTAATCAGATGATTTCTAGGGATTGGTGTAATTGGAGAAAGGTTAATGTGAATGTCTCCTGTACATTGTACATTTGATGTTATGAATCTAACATCAAATAGTCTAACAATAGACTCACCTTTTCCARCAATAAATTATGTCTCCAGAATGAGAAGAAAAGATGTGCTCAACAATCCAGTGTGCTTTTGTTCTTGTACAGGGATGAAAAATAAGAACATAGCCTTACTTTTACCRATGTATGTCTCAAACAACAAGAACAATGATGGCACTTTTAGGAATATTTGAAGATTAGTGAATTAGACACTTCCAACTCCATCCTAATTCCCTGTACAAACATGTGAGCAGTCCCTGGACCCTCAGCCTCTGACCCACACTTATGCAACTCCTCAGCTTCTGGTGGGGTCAGGTAAGGAATCTCTGGACTCTATGAGTTGTGTGCATACTTCTGCCTCTCTTCCTGATAGAGAAAGGTAAGAGGTCCCAGAACCCTCTTCTTCCAGTGCATACTTTGACCATTCAATATGCTCACCCTGGTCATGTAGGTGAGAGGTACAGATTTCCAGAAAATCCTTCTCTACTATATTGTCCCTCACTAGTGTGTAATAAGTCTAGYGAAGCCAGACTTGTTTCATTATTCATCTTTGGCACTAGGTACATTCACTGACTAGGGAAGTAAGTACATGATTCACTGACCCCTCATCTACTACTTACTCTGAATACATACTAATACATGAAGTTAGAAATCTTTGCATTCAATGAACACTCCCAGAGTACCCTTTAACCTAGGCTGTGATGATCAGATAATAGATCGAATAGCTGCCTTGGGGTAACCACGCCTGCATTGACTCTGGTTTAAGAGGACAGAGGCTATGCCTCAGGTCCCCACTCTCACCAGGCTATCACCTTCAGCTACTCCATTCTTGAATAAATACCAAATCTCTCTACAACTGAACTTTAATCACCTCTGAGCCCAGCCAAGATTTTTGAGGTAGTGGAAATACTAAGCACTGAAAGAACTGAACTTAGATGTATCAAAAAGTCTCAGCAAATCAACTCAAGAGGGGCAAAATTTAATGTAAAAATGTCAGTAACATGAAATGTCAAGACTAAATGCCTCTTTAAAAAAGTGAGACTCCTGTAGTGACAGTGACTTAGACAAAATTCCAGACAAATAACCAGAAAGAACAATTTAAAATATGTTCAAAGATTTTTAAGGYGGATACAAATAAATGTGTGAACAAATTCAAAGAGGATACATACAATCTACTAAATAAAGTTTGTAAAACTCACAGACAGTTGAATAAAACAAGGAAGTCGATTCAAGTATGAAAATAGAAGTCAGCAATGGGATGGAAATACTAAAGGAAANCACATAGACTAAGTGGTACTGAAATCTTAAAGACAGGAGGTCCAAATCATACATAATATCAGGCTCATCACAATAACTATTGATTTCTCAATGGAAAWTTTGAAACCTGGAAGAGCTTAGAGTAACATATTTCAGTCCTTATAGTTATCCACATTACTATACCCAGAAAAACTATCCATCATAGAAATCAAAGTATCAACCTAGAAGCTTCCTTCCTACTGTCTAGCTTTCCTAGTACAGAAGGGRCTGTGTAGTCTGCTGAGGGAGAAAAGTGATCAACAATCRTCCTCAGATATGAATCCTGTAAGCCGCAACTTTGCAAGATGTGACTCTTGGTAAAATAGAGGCATGAATGTTACAGGGATAATAATGTGCTTTCTGATTGGATTTAAGGCCTACTCCACAGGAGGAGATTCATGCCTAGTAATGTAAACTTAGCCAAGAACCCAGGGAAGTCATAGACCCTATGGGAAAACCTACTGCTATGATTTTGGTAAATAGACTTGATATCAAAGGGCCTTCTAAATACATGTTTTTCTTTATATAAATGAACATCACTCTCCATCTTCATGAGAGAAACTTTTTTTTTGTAGGAACAATGCAGAGACTCTTAGATAGCCAGAGTGAAGAGAATGTGGAAGAGCAGAGAGCTCAGCCCCATGGAACATCTATATCACRTCTCCTTCCCACATGGCTCAGAGAACATTGTGGAAGAAGAGACAGAAAGATTGTAAGAGCCAAAGGTTGGGACAGACTGCCCCAGAACGATTAGAACAATTTCTCCTGTACTCATAAACTCTCATTGGTTGTGGCCACCTACACAAGATTTGCATAAGAGKAAGCCTGTCAAAATTCCAGGATAGATTTGGGAGTGGCTTATGAAGTCCCACTCTAAGGGAAGGAGCTTTGGATGTTGATGGCTGTTGGGATAGAAGAGTCGGTTTTCTCCAGGAATGTCGTCCCTGGCAGGTTGTCCATGCTATAACAGAATGCCCTATAGTTGTGCAGCATTGATTTTACATGATGTATTATTAAAATAAAAAGAGAGAACACAAAGGTGGGAGGAGGCCATGATGATGGGGTCTGGGAGGAGCTGGAAGAGGTTGATTTGATCAAAATACATTGTATACTTACAAAACATTTACAGAGCACGAATAAATTAAGATTAGTGTGTTAATATATGCTGCATGATTGGAATAATGACTGCTGCATCATGAACACTCAAGTGAGTGTTACTGTTTCTGTCGTTGTTTCTCCTYTTGCTGGAGGCTCTCTTAATACAATTATTTGGGTTTCAAATGYTTTCAGTGCATTCTCMTTCTGGACACATTTCCCGGAGGTRATGTAATCCCCTTGCACATACATCTCAGAATTCCTTAATCATGCACTTACTGCTTGTTGCCCATGTCTGCAGCCTCTGTTCTAACGGCACAYGCCCCATTCTCATTTTCTACTTGGCATTCTCTGGGGAATTCCTAGGTGAACATTCTCCAGCAGACAGCTTTGAATTCTCAGACTGAGGCATCCTAGCTTCATTTCAGGAACATAAATAAAGGCCAAAGCATCCTGAGAAGATCTATATCMCATTCTTAGCCTCGAGAGTGGCTCCACACCCAGTCCTTGTTCTACTGCACAGTGCTGGGCKCTAAATGGTACTTTCCCCCATCTCTGGTTGTCAGTTGCATCTCCACTCCTACCGCCAATGAGCACTGTTGCCCTTAAATTGGTGTCCTGGTTACTCACGGCAACACTTCAGCTATTGGACTATCTCAATCTCTTATTTTTCAGCTCTCCTGCCTCCCTCACACTTATCTAGCCTGACTCTCCCTGCCTCTGGCTTGTTCTTCCATGTCAACTAGGACCTAGAGATTTATAGTGTGTATAGATGACTCTGAGCAAACTAATATACATCTGTGTGTATAAGATTGCTCTCCCTCTCTGTACTCATTGGTGGCTTGGAACTAGGAAGAGGGAAGAAGGGAAAGATCTAGAAGAGTGAGTAAGGCATTCAGGATGTGTTAGCATACTGACACTTCAGTTCTGGGGTGCTTTCCCAGTCCCTGTGTATCAACATAGCAATCACTGGGTGTGAGTACGATTAGGACGTAGGACAAAAAACCCATTGACAGTGATTAATAAATTGCATAAACTAATGGCAGTGAGAAGAACACTCAGTCTGATACTGTGTTATGGAATTTCCAGTTTCAGAAACAGTCTGATATTATTTCCACGGAACCTACAAAACCTGTTTGTTCGTCCAACTATCACAGTATGACTTTATTATCAAGCTGTCTATGCCTAAAATGATGAGGTATATTTATCATTTCTAAAAATAGTTCTGTTACCAGTTAATCTAGCGTGGACATCTTGTGTATTCTTAATTTTATAAAAGCAATTATTCTTGTTTTAGAAGAAACCAGTATTTCTAAGATTCTTACCGTCTAAGCCATAAGCCCGAAGAAAATGCAGAAGTATGTACCAAATGTACTCCGTAAACTGACATGTRTGTATATACCGAATGTACTCTGCAAACTAACATGTCTAAGTGTATTTTTCAGACTTGACCTTGATAGAAGTTTCAGCTCCACGATACATACAAATTTCAAAATTGTGGCTTTTTATTTCTGTTCTAATTCATAACTATTAATGAAACGCTGGTCTCACTGTCTCTRGAACTTGACAAATTATCTTGTTAATCCATCCCATTCTAGCCTCCTATCAGGAGCTTGCCACCTAATGTAAACCCTGAAAGTCTGGCTCTAGTCACAGTGCCAGCAATGCTCCTTGGAAAAATATGATTATATCTTGCAAGGTGTTATAATTCAAAAGAAGTGCTTTCTTTTAATTGTGGAATGTTTGCATCAGTTTGATGTTTGTTTTAAGCAAGTGTTAAGGTTGCTGTTGAAAACTGGTAATTTTTCTGGGCAGTGGTGGCACATGCCTTTAATCCCAGCACTCAGATGGCCAAGGCAGGTGGATCTCTGAGTTGGGGTCAGCTTGATCTACAGAGCGGAGTTCTGGGACAGCCAGGGAAACCCTGCCTCAAACAACAACATCAAGAACCACAAAAACAAAAAGAAAGAAAGAAAAAGAAGAAGAAGAGAAAGAAAAAAGAAAACTGGTTATTTTAATTTTAGTTAGAGTAGCATGTTTGAAATAACTTATTTTTCTTAAGTATTGATGATATGAAATATTTTAATTAATTCTAAATACTGTAGTATTAAATTAGTAGATAGAGTTGATGTCTTTGAGCTACTAATCGGATGCAGATTTCTTTGATGTATGATGCTCCAAAAATTCAAAATGTAAAAGTATTTTTATTTTTAAAATGAAGTTGACAGTTAAAAGGTTAAAAAGAGTCATTGTTTAGAGGCAAGGAGAATTTGGGGAGTCACTTTTCAATGCATATGAAGTTTTGCTCTGGAAAGATGAACACAGTTCTGGAGCTGGGTCTCAGTGATGACTGTGTTGCAATATGAGTGCCTTTACTGCCATTAAACTGTATTCTTCAAAGTGACTGAAATGGTAGGTTTAAAAAAAGTGAAGAAGAAAGTCATTTTTGCTTATTATAAAAAGAAAAAAACTGCAAAGCCTTTCATCGACTTTCTGTCAATTCATCTTCCAGTTCCTTATACCTAACATCTTCATAAAGTTCCTTACATATCAAGAACACACACTCATATAAGTATGGATGTATATCCATTTAATTTGGTACTGGAGATTGTCACAAAGGCCCGTGGATCATAGGTAAATGCTCAACCCCTCTGCTGCCCATCAGACCCCCCAATACGCTCATATAGGGCTATATTGCATTTCTTGAAGTACACAGTATTTGGCATCTTGTCTTTATTATCAGTATACTTGAACACATTCACATGTATGTGTAAAAAGTATTTTCTTTATATCACTGTTTCCTAAAGATGGATATTGGCTTCTCTTACAAGGTAAGATGCTGTGTTTCCATTAAAATGAACACACTTGTTCTTTTTATGATGTCTGATTTCACTGTCTCTGCAGAGTTATTCATTCATTCACAGAATATTTGATGTGGTCCCACTGTCAGATTTATGATAATCCTGGAAAATCCTAAGAAAACAATTGTCCTCTGGTACAACATGGAGTTTGATATCAAATACAGCATAAACTCCATTTCCCCAAATCCTGRCATCTAGACAAAAGCCAGGATTCTTTAAGATCTTGTGAAGCTGGTTCCTCATTCCCAATAGGAGTCATTTCCCTTATCACTGTCAGAGGGACAAAAGGCAATCTGTGATGTCTTCTAGCATACCGCAGTGCACCTGATGCACATTTGAGAGCCCTTGCCGGCGCCTGGCTCTCAGCCCCTCTCCTACCCCAAACTCCCCGCAGCGCATGTGTTCCCCTCCCCCAACCTATTCATTCTCCTTGCAACCTGGTTATTTCCCCTGTGCTCCCTCTTTTGCCCCCACTTTCCCTCTCTTCCYCTCTCTGCACACCCCAAGCCTCCCAATCCCTCTGCTCTGCTCCTTCATTTTTCCTGGTCAAGTTCAGATCGCTGGCCATTTCAGTCTACTACTTTCTTTCTCTCCTCTTAGACCTTTCCWGATGCCTCTGACTGTTCTCTCTTTTTATGACCAAGAAAAACCTTCCCCTTAACCATACCAAAGTGTTCATGTTGTCAGTTTATACACAATATAGTATTGATTCAAGGGTACTTTGAACATATAAAGTATCTGTTAAGTTAGGAAGAGACACATTTGGCTGTAAGCCGGAGTTAGGGAATATGCTGTCRGCTGGCAGYTCTACACAGCAATAGCTTTCAGTCTTCATCATATTCTCTGGACAAAGATTGCTAAGATCTCCTTCTGAAGTCCTTGCCTCCTGATGCTCTCTGCTCTACTTCTCTCTCCTGTTGCTGAGTCTATTCTGCTCACTCCAAGAAGCCCCRGYCACAGGGCCTTGGGCTCCTTTCGCCTTGGACTGCCCTGAGAGAGGCAAAGTCATGCCTGTTACAGAGAGGTATGCAGTAAKGTGCCCTTGTTCTTAAAACAGGATCTCTGTTCTCTCCTACCCACCATGGCACGCAGATACATGAGAACCACCTGTGTGCTGGTTCACCATTAGCTCTGTGTCAGCTGTGTGACCTAAGTGTCAGCAAACCCAGCCACTGCTTGTGATCATTGCTTCTCCAGGAAAATGTGCTCCAAGTTTCAGTAATTGACTTGTCAAATAACTTTTGAAATATGGTCCATTTATAAGTTGCAAACAGCTATTTTTTTCCTCTAAAATATATCCTTTTTCTTTTTCTCACAGAATCTATATAATGGATATGTTAATGATATTCATGTTTTATAGTTGAGGAATCTGAGGCATTTATATTGAATAACTTCTACATGGTTACAAAAAATAGAGGTTGAATCAATAAATTCAGTTTTGAGTCAGTAGCCAGTTAGTTACACACAATGTGACACATCGTTGAAGCGGTTATTTTGTGTACACTCCCTGAGCCTTGCTTTGGCCAAATGTTGWAATGTGTATTTGGTAGTATTTAGAGTTGTTGTCATGAGGAGGAAGTGCATAGGCCCCAAATAAATTCCTTTTTCTCTTATTCTGTTTCTCTTAACCATTTGCTGTTGCTGG
>BDUI01014837.1:19679-31956 GCA_002335545.1 Apodemus speciosus
AMYYCCMAWTTYMWTYYKGRARRAAAAAAATATGAGTAAAAGTCTACTAATGCACCTCTGTTTCCAGTTCAGTGACCCAGCCAAGAAGGGCATTAAGAATCTAGAGATAAAAAGCAGTCTTTTGGCAGAATGGATCAGGGAGATTAATCTACAGGGAATAGGCTGCTGTTATACCCAATTTCTCATACTGTGCTTCATTTTCTCTCACAGTTCACTGTTTTTAGAAAATTGCTCTGGGCAGATTTTTTCCCTTGTGTTCCAGGAGTTAATGTTGCTAATAGACAATAGAATGGATAGGCTTGAATGTTATGTAGCCACCAACATATGAAATGTGGTGGAATCGAGTTGTCCCAAACCTCACCAGGTGAATTAGCACCTGCATTGTTTAAACAGCTCTTTCTATCATCAAAACAGTTGTGATGGGGGAGGATGCTGACAGGCATGCCTTTCAAGGTCAGTCATGACTGTAGTTTGCAGGGTTCACAGTTGGGATGGTTAATGCTTACATTTCTTTTCTGGTAGTGTGCATAGCAACTTCCAGAACCATGAAAGTTGGCCAGGAGGGATGAAGTAGGGATGGGTACCAACTTGATGCAATGTTGAAGGTTCTACATGACCTCAATCACCAAGAACTGAGAAATAAATAAATAAATAAATAAATAAATAAATAAATACCCACTCTTGGTACGTACTTTTATTTGTTATCCCAGTATCATAGGGGCATTATTGCTTGTTATATGGTAAGCTCACTATTATGCAATATATGTGGACTCTACGTATAATAAAGCTTCATTCTATAGTCTAGGTTTCAGTTTTTATCATTAATGTCTTGAACCACTGTTAAGTAGAACACTTTCTGTTAAGTTGTGGATCAAAATCTGCATAAATTCTTGAGTTATGTGTGATCAATAGGAATAGCAGAAGTTCTGGTGTCTACTTTAGGTTTTATTCCTCTTTAATAGAGATTCAATAGGAAAGGAATGCTCCAGAATCATAGATTATTTCCCTGTGACCATGTACAAGAACAATTTCCTATTTCCAAAAGAAGAACAGAACATAGAAGTGATATGAAGTACCTGTTGTTGCTCAGATGACATACAGTTAGGAGTACATGAGTTATGATACTGGATTGTGGGGCAATACTACAGACTAGAAAAACATTGAACAGCCATTTGTGTCTAAACGTTTTATTTATGCCTAACATAGAGGTTTACATTAAATATAAACAATGTCTACTAAGTACTGCCAAAGAGTTGTTCAGATCACAGGAATGCTGACACAGCTACATACAGAGATTGCAAATGCATGCCCATGTCCAATGATTCAAAGTTTGGCGAAGATTAAGTAGCAGGTACTGATTTCAGGACATAATTTCAGTGGTCGGCCTGTTCATCTTCTTCAATAAAATCTAAGATTCTCAAAAACAAGTGTACATATTTTTGGAAAACATKTTTTCCACTTGGAATTGAACAGTTAACTACAATTATTTTTTTAAGTAGAATAATCACTTACTGACATTTGTGCTATCTCAAAGTTGAAATAATAAAAGTTAGGGGTGGCTTAAAGAGCAGATTTCTCAAGTTTCTGGTAATTGAAGAATATGTAGCTGTAAACTTTATATCATGATCTAAAACAGATTGGAAGATCCTATAATTTTCCATATAGTCATTTATTATTTCCACAGACATTCCATCCTTCTTAGACTCCAAATACCTTAAAACTTGTAACGTGCTGTAGTTTTGCAATGAAATATTTACAGGAAGGTTATTTCAAAATTGTCTGCTGTCTGGAAAAAAATAAGACAATTTTTTTAACAACATAGTTGTGATGATGAGATTACTTTTGATTATATGTGAATAAAAATCCAAACCAAACCAGCTTGACCCCAGATAGAATTTATTGCCTCACTTAACCAAGTTTAGGAATAAAGCTTTGGTCCAATAGAATTTAAATGACCAGGTTCAAATGATATCATCAGGACATGGTTTGCTTTCATTAGCTTGGGTCTGACTTTGACTTGTTGCAGAATCATGCTCCATTCTCAGACAAGGGTGACCTCAGAGTAGTAAAGTGGCTGCCACACTGCAAGTGCTTCCCACTGCTAGGTTCCAACCATGTAAAAAAGAGTATCTGTTTCTCTAGAAGCTGAAACAAAACACTCCGATTTAGGTCTCAGGCTTCTACTGATCCCCATGGATGCTACATTATATTTGGACCAATTAGTTCATGAGGTGTACGTGCATAATGTGTGTGTGGTACCTGGGCTTGGAGAGAGCTCAGGCACATGCTCTAACAAAAGCAGAGGCACGGCTCTTCCACAGAGGAAAAGAAAGTACCATTATGTCTCTCAACTTGATGCATTTCTAGGTGAGTAACACGAAAGAAAAGAACTTACTTAGTTCATGTCAGTATGTCAGTAGCACATAATACAATTTCTGGGATATAGAGGGCATTCAATATAAATGAAAAACAGTATTCTATTTGGGTTGAATTAGTGGATGGCTCATGGTAAGAATTCTATTACTGTAAATTATTTCAGGTTTTGAATCTTTCTCCCTTTTGAACTCTCACCCTTCTTTGACCAGGATGATTCTTTCCTATCAAAGATTTACCCTCCACAAGTCTGCCTCTCTACATCATTTTCCTTCCCTGCTTTTCTGCTTCCACTGCCATCAGCATAGCCTTGAACTTTATTACGTAAACATGTATAAGGCAAAGTGTCAGTTATAACTTCAAGCCRGGGTATCTTCTACAGGATCAATGTTTTGTGCACTTGGTCCAAGGTTGATGACACTACTTTAGGAGGTGACAGAACCTTTTGGAAATGGGGTCTTGATGGTTGATATAAGTCACTAGGAACAGGCCTTTGAAGGTCCTACCTGCCTCTGTTTTTAGTCTCACTCATCTGTCTGATTCACGAACAGAAGTAACAGCTACAAACTCTTAGGTATTTTATCACTGTAATGAGAAAAGTAGCAAGCTGAGCTGTTGCTTAGTTGCTTATAATTCAAGTATTCCTTTCTCCTCATCTATTTTGACTTCAGAACAACTTACACTAAAGAACAATTTGAATATTGGTACATATCTGATAACAACCTTTGTATTGCCCTAGTGAAGTTCCATCTCCTTAGCACACCATGGGCACACCTTACCCATTACCTATTGTCCCAACCTATTCTTTCCAAAGTGGTTATAATGCTTAAAATAAAAACTAGAGCATAAATATAATCCAGGTTTTTTTTTTTAAAAAATGATATAATTGAGTAGCAACCCTAGATAGTGGTAGTAGTAGTAGTAGTAGTATGTAATTATGGATGTATATATAACCTAATGAGTGCACTAAATGTTTCTTGTATGTACATATGCTTTTAAGGCTGATCAGTTAGTATTGGATAAACAATTAAGGGCCTGATCCCTGGGGGGGACTATTTGAGTTGTCTATAGCTCTTCACCTAGGGTTGGGACCCATGAGATTTCCTCAATCCATGTTGACATGTTTACTGGTGTGCAACAGTTCAGGTCTTGTTTCAGTGTGGATGTCGGTACCACACCTTATCTAGAAGGTACAATCTCTCAGTTCTGTGGATCTTACAATCTTTCTCTCCCCATTTATGCAATGTTCTTTGAGCCTTAGGTTTAGGGATTGTGTTSTAAATGTACTAAATGAGGCTTGGCACACTGCGTTTAGTTGTCCACTGCATTTTGACAACTTTTGACTTTCTTAGATGGTTTCCATCTTCTTCAAAAAGAAACTCCTTGGATGATGAGTAAGAGCTACATTTATCTGTATGTATAAACTTAAAGTTGAGGAAAGTGCTGTGTTTTAAGGTTTGAGAAGATACAACTCATACTGGCAGAGGAGACCTAGCCATAGAGCAGTAGAGCACAGGGCTGCTAATAGCAGCTGCTTCCACTGTTAGAACAGAGGCTCATGTTGCAACTCCGCTCTGTTGCTCATTTCTTGAGACTGGGACCTCAACCARTCCGATGGTACTACCTGCAATCAGGGCGTGTCTTCACCCCTCATATAGACATTTCTAAAAATATCCTACAGACACAACCAGGAATTTTCCATTCTAGTTTGTCAAATTAACAGTGAATAATAATCATCACAATTATTATGCTGTAAAYGTGTTTCTTTTGWCTTTCTCAGAGGATGACCAGCATTCCCAGTACTCAAAAGTCTTTTTGCTTGGAACAGCAAGATGGCTCAGCAGGAAAAGACCCTTGCCAACCAAGCCTGATAACTTTAATTTAAACCTCAGAACCCCAGTGGTGAATGGAGGGAACCAATTCTCTGACCTCTGCATGTACATCATTGCATGCTCATGCATACCCACCCATCCATTCCACCATCAGATATGGTAGACTAAATAACAAACAGATGGATGTAAGAAAACATTCTTAAAAATGGCTTTTGTTCACAAATGCAAAAAATCATGCTTTTACTATTTGAGTTCAAATAACATCTTATGCAGGATTCATGTTTTCACACAATAGTCTCTAGTAGAATGCCTTTACTTACAGGCATTCAAAGCATACTCAAATAATTTGAAAATTTAAGATCTTTGTCTCAAACTCGTGAATTATCTTTAGTTTGGATAAAAGATTTGTGCTTCTTGAAACATAAAATAATTGAAAACAGATTAGTTTCATAAGCATAACCACAACCTCAGAAGTACGGCAGCTATGATCTCTAACTGATATGGCTGTGGTTGTGATTTGCTTCATGGGCATGAGATGCGAGGATTTTATCACACTCAGAAAGTGGAATCTCCTCATTTCATCAGGTTTGAAAGCTGAACACAAGCTTTATTCCTCCATTCAGTGTGTAGTCAAATATGTGCTCATGGGACCTTGACTCATATTCCACTACCGCATGAGCGAACACTAGGTGTTTCTGAGRTTTGTGGTCTAACATAGACTTTATTGAAACTGTCATAACTTTAAAAATAAAATCCATTCATTTTATTTAATATATGTCTCCAAGAGGATGCTCATACAACATTGACTAAGAAGTGGCATAATTTGTTTCTTRGAAAAAGAAGCATTCCCTTCTCTTTTGTTCTCTTTTGTCAATGCTTAGCTGTTGTAGAATGTTTTTAATGCAAAATCCCAGATACAAACAATCTGTTAGTTTTCAGTTGCATGCTGCCCTTAGTAGTCTAATAAAATCTTATTGTGGGCTTGATTCGTGTGGCTTTGTCTGGTAYGTACTGCATTGCATTAGTGGCCACTTGTCACTTACTAGCCTTCTCWGTCATCAGACTGATGTCACAGCATTTCAGCGTTTGCATTTTTCAATCTTATTTTGCTTAATAATATGTGATAGCACAAGAGAGTGATACAAGCAACAATTTGAATATGACAAATTGAAGCCACAAAATGCTTCATTAAATTAAAATGAAAGTGTTCTACTTTAGTAAGAGAAACATATGCCAATACTTATAAAACCCACGATAATAAAGACATTTTCTAAATATGAAATTATGAAGAAAGTAAAAGAAATGTGTACAAATTTGTATACTGACTTTTAAAAGCTAGTGGGTTGTAAATGCCATGCTAACATAGAAAAGGTTTAAGCATGCAAAAATTCTCAGTAAAATACTTACAAAATATAAGCATTATATCTAAAGGAGCATCTATTGCAATCAAGTTGTTTTATCCTAGAGAAGCAGGAAATTGTTCAACACATGTAAATTATCAATGTAGTAAATTGTATCAATGGATTTAAAGACAAAAATGTCACATAATCATCTCAGTAGCTTCAGAAATGGTCTTTGATGAAATCCAACACACCTCCATAGTAAAGGTCTCTAAGAAAGAGAAGGTCTTGGAGAGGGGCGGGGGAATATATCTCAACATAATGAATATATGACAAACATAAAGCCACCATTATCCTTAAAGGAAAAAGTTGAAGCAACCCCATTAAAATCAGGAATGAGATAGTATTATTAATTTTATATTTAAAAATAATYCTGTTTAATTCAGTGATGAAGCTTTAGCTAGAGCAATAAGACAAGAGAAGGACATTAAAGAGATACAAATAGGAAAAGAAGTTAATTATATCTGATATTCTATACAAGATTTCCCCTATCCCACTCCCCACAAACTTCAATAAGTTATTAAAATTTTAACAAAGTGTCAGGATACAAAGATCAACTTACAACAACCAGTAATTTTTCTATATACCAATAACAAGCATTCTGAAAAAAATTGTAGAAACACTCCCACACACAACAGCCTAAAAAATTAAARTTTTAAATTTAAATTAAAATTCTCCTCTTGTAATGTCCAGTGTATTTTTGTAATAATGGTTCCAGGGCTGAAGCCACATACTAATTGTGGCTCCCTTAAACATATGGATAATTTTATGGCCTTCAATAAAATTGTATTATATTAAAGGAGTGTTAGGTAATGGCATATATTTAGTCTCATATCGCACATGCTAAGTGCTCATCAAAAAAATGTCTCACTATTCTCGTCACTCCTTGGCTTTATGTATATGCACAAGTTAGAATGCAATAGGCTCATGTGTATAGATAATCCATGTTCTTAGGTATTAAAGACAAGTCATATATATCAGCAACGTATAATTTGTGCAATTGCCACATACTGCACTGTGATTCTAAGTAATTGAGCTTCTTTAAATGCTTGATCCACAGAGATTAATGAGAAGTCACTCGTTTTCATGGTGTTATGAGTGCCATTATGTAGTAAAAATGTTATTTTAAAAAGGCAGTCCAAATATGCTCTGATTATGTTGACACATCCATATGAAACACTCTTACTAGAATGTCATTTTAAACGCTTGCCACTATCTCTGTGTTCAACAAATACTGTTTAGCAATGAACTATAGATCAGCAATTTCATTTCCATGAAAATGTATTGGTCATAAAACACCAAAAATTTACTGAGACTTCTAGAAAGATGAAGTTTTCTGCTCTACTTCAAAGCATGATTTTGAGCAACTAAAAATTCTCTCCCTCTCCTTTGCATAAAATCACCTAAAATATCTACTTGTAACAGGTCATTTTCTGTTACAAATTTTAATATCCAAGTGATTAAAAGCAGATTGTGTAGAGGAAGACTGTTCTTTGAATCATGTTTCATGAATGAGGAGGATGCACAGTCCTCATTTCATCCCAAGGCTTCCTGCAAAGTGCTAGGATTTCTGCTGGAGGAAAAAAAAGGGCATATGTACAAGATGCTTCCAAATGTATTTCCACCGTGACATGAAGAAAAATAATTGGAAACAAAGTTGTACTCATTCCTTCAGAGGTAGTTCACTTTTAGTTGTGAAATATGTTTTTTTAAGTAAAAATATCCCTCAAAATGAAGGAACAATATAACTGATGCCAAATATTACAGGACATATAAATACTTGAGTAAGTACTTCTGAGAAGAAGAAACATTTTCATGTCCTCGGTTTTTCGGAACAGAAAGAGTGTTGACTCTGGCACTGAGTGCAAACCACCTATGTATCGTTTTTCATGAGCTCCCAAAAGATGAAGCCAAGAGCAAAAATCTATACTGAAGTTCCCTGTCGAGAAGATGGAAAAAGAGATGAAATTCAACAATAACAAATATTAAGTCTGCATGGTTAATAATTCTTGATTATGTGAACCAAGAGGCCAGAATTACAAATACTTGGTTATATTCACTCCTTGTCTTTCATACAGTGTTTATTTTTAATAACACCAGGGAACTTGTTTTGGATTTTATCCTTGTGATTGACAGTGTGGATTTGCTTAAGGTCAGCTCTGGTAAATGAAACTTCTATCTACAGACTTAGATTCTCTGAATCTAGATCAAGAGAGAAGAAAAAATTCTGGGGATGAATCCTGCAAATCCTATGATTTTCATTAATGAAACACAAATACCCATACCTACACACACGCACACACACACACACANGGATTTGCTTAAGGTCAGCTCTGGTAAATGAAACTTCTATCTACAGACTTAGATTCTCTGAATCTAGATCAAGAGAGAAGAAAAAATTCTGGGGATGAATCCTGCAAATCCTATGATTTTCATTAATGAAACACAAATACCCATACCTACACACACGCACACACACACACACACATACACACACACTCACATACACACACACACCCATACCTACACACACACATACCCATACTTACATACATACACACATACACACACACCCATACCTACACACACATATACACATACACACACCCATACCTACACACACACATACCCATACTTATATACACACACACATACACACACACCCATACCTCCACAAACACACATTCACACACACACACACACACACCGATACCTACACACATATACATACACCAATACCTATACACACACACCCATACGTACACACATACATACATACATACATATACCCATACCTACACACACACACATACACACACACATACACACACACACACACACACACACACACACACACACAAACACAAACACATACAAAATCCAAGTTTTAACTCCAAGGCCATATTCTAATGAAAAATGCAGTATATCTATGTTATTAAAATTGGCAAATTTTGATCTTCAGAATAAAACAATAAGACTGTATTTTTATCTCAATATGTCATATTTAATAAAGCCCTACGAACTACTTACTACTAAATGAAGTACCTGATTCTTTGGAGCATGCATATTTTGKTTGATTGTTTGTTTATTAAGACAGAGTCCCACTGTAGTCATATAGAATATTTTAATGAGCTAATTCACTCTAATAAAATCATTAAGAAGCAATCAGTGCTTCCTAGCACTCAAAGCATTCAAATCACTATATATTATTTAATAAATAATAACTTTACAAGTAGTTCTTAACCATTTCAAAACACTGTTTTGTTAAACGGATATACACAGTAAAAAAAAAGTAAATTATGAAGTAGAATATTTTGCAGTAATCCAAAGGAAAAAAAGATTTTAAGGTTATGGAAGTTGATCAGAAGTTAAGAGCACTTGCTGCTCTGGCAGAGGACCCAGGTCAGTTTCTAGCACCTACATGGTAGCTCACAAACATTCATAGTAATTTCAGTCCCAAGGGATCTGGTTTCCTTTTCTGACCCCTTTGGGCACCAAGTATGAATGTGGTTCATGTACGTGCCTGCAAGGGAAAATACTTACACAGAAAACAATGAATGAGCCAGGCGTGGTGGCACACGCCTGTAATCCCAGCACTTGGGAGGCAAAGGCAGGTGGATTTCTGAGTTCGARGCCAGCCTGGTCTACAGAGTAAGTTCCAGGACAGCCAGGACTACACAGAGAAACCCTGTCTGGAAAAACCAAAACCAAAAACAAAAAAACAAAACAAAAAAAAAACAACAAAACAATGAATGAATCTAAAAAACTAACAAATTTTTAAAGGGTTAAAAAGTATAATATGAAATAATTCTTCTCTTTTCAACATATAAAAATAATTAAGATACAATTACATCTCCATTACCCCTCCATTAATCCTAAAGTTGATAGCCTCTTTTGCTTCAATTGGAGTTTGTTTGTGTGTGTATGTGTGTACATGTGTGTGCATGTGTGTGTGTGTGTGTGTGTGTGTGTGTACAAATATATAAAGACAACCTGTTGAGTCTGTTTTTGTTTCTTATATGTACATGGTTGCAGGGCTGACCACTGCACCTGACAATCAATAAGAAGCTCATCCTTGGAATGAGCCCTCATGAGAAATTTTCTCTTCCCTGCTAACCTGTCCATGTACATTGCCATTGCCTTGTTTCTGCAGCCATTTCTGGACTGTTGCACAGCAGACTTCATGGAATTCTGAATCTTACAAACTTTCTTTTCCCTCGTCTACGATGTTCCCTGATCCATAGATGCAGGAGCTATGATACAGAAGTGAGTGGCAGTTGGATAGGAATGGCCCCCATACACTAATGTGCTTGAATGCTTGACCCACAAGAAGCAGCATTATTAGGTGGCATGGCCTTGTAGGAGTAGGTATGGCCTTGTTGGAATAAGCATGTAACTGTGGGTGCTGGCTTTGAGGTATCCTGTGCTCCAACTGTGCTGCAGTCTCTCCTTGCTGCATTTGGATCAAGATGTAGAACTCAGCTGCTCCAGCACAGTGTTTGAATGCATGCTGCCATGCTTCTCACCATGATGATAATGAACTGTTAAGCCTCTGAAACTGTAGGCCAGCCCCAATTAAATGTTTTCGTTTATGAGAGTTGCTGTGGTTATGGTGTCTCTTTACAGCAATGAAACCCTAACTAAGACAGCAGGTCTAGAAGGAGAAGGAGGAACAAAGACATGTGACACTAAGGTTGTTTGTAAAAGCCTCGAGGAATCATATTATCTTATATTTGTCCCCAAATTATATATGATACATATAATTATTTGTTTAGTGCATTTAGGTATACATAGCTAAACGGGAATTAAGTCACCTGGGCTGATAACATTCTCCACACACAGGAAGCAAACTCCTTGTACCGGACATGAAAAACWCCCTTTCAAAGGATTGTTCACTGTAGCCCAAGTGACTCTCAAAACAATATACTTCATGAATGTGGCCCTTGTTCACCTCTCAAAGCTTGATGATAGCGCCTGTTGTAGAAGCCACCATACAATTAGGACACAGACATGAATGACTTAAGCTGGATCAGGCCTGAAAGCCTCTTTCGTGTATTCTAGCTTATTCCATGTTTCTAGGGAAACTACACAAGMTACCATGGAAGGGAAAAGATTAAACAGTCCTATCCTGTTCCAACATCTATGAACCATGCCAAGGGCTAGCATAGAAAGTTAAGCATAGAAGTGCAATATGTAGTGACCATCAGTTGTCCGATTTGACTTAAGGCTCACTCAGTATGGAGAAAACTATGCCTGGTACTAGAACCCTAATCAGCTTCTGGGAACTGGTGAGATCACAACCCTAAGAAAGTAAGCTAGACCAGTTTAATTCCTTACTAATGCTTAAATCTTATCCTTATACCCACAGATACATGTAACTTCTACCCTTTATCAGAGAACCCTCTTTTTGCAGCAAAGTGAGACCATCCCAGAATGCAGACATCARCAGATTATGGTGAGCTCAGTCCCAATCGATACAACTGCAGAGCAGTTTCTGTATCCATGGTTCAGGAAATAGTTCTTAAAGAAATGATGTTTTTGAATGAAAGGCAGAAGAAATCATTTTAAATAAATGTGAACATATGTAAAAATTTCATGACTGATAAAAATAAACATTTCATAATATGAATATTGTGTGCAATACACCTAAGTTTACAACACACTTATAGTCTATTTTTGATTCCTCAGATCTTTTCTTGCGTTACAACCTGATGCCTGAGTATCAACTATCTAATTTTTTTCTCTGGTTACAATCTACCCTAGACTTTCAGTCTCCATCAGTAATGTCAAGTATAATCTGTCAACCAGGAATTTTAATTCCCAAATATTTCTCAGATCTGACTTGTTCCATCTCCTCTCTTGCTCTCTGAGGCTCCTTTAATCTCATGTCTGGGTGGTGCAGCCTCCCATGTTGTCTTTTTCTAGTTCTGTCCTCTTTACATTGCATTCCATCAGTCTAGGAATTTAGTTCAGGTGAAGGAATGAGCCACGTAGCTTTCTTTTAATAATGCCTTGTTGTCTATAACATCAAGTTCCTTAGAGTGGCATAGAATAATCCTGCCGTGACCAACCCTGGCCATTCTCCTCAGCCTTCTCTTACCCTTTTCATCTTTGCTATATACTATATTTTTCTATATCATGGGTTTGTGCAGACTACATTTATGTCAAATATGTTCTGAATAAACGTATTCCTAATGAAACTTAAAAGTGAGGAAACTTCTCTGTGGAGCTGTCTTCCTATTGGGATAAATGGACCAAGTCTCTCTCCCACCAAGTAGTCTACTTTTTAGTTGGACCACATTATAAAATATTGAATAAATTTTCTCAAGATTTTGGGGTTTTTAAATTGTACTCTAAGGCTTTGGATAACAGGGGTAGTGAACAAAGCATGTTTCCTTCTTGTCAGTATGTGGAATAGGAATGTAGAATATATTAGTCAGTGAAGAAGTGCCTATTGAATCAAACTAACCTTAAAATTAGTAGCTATATTTATACATAAATATAGCTTTCTGGTATAGAGAGATAATGTTTGTAATTAAAAGACTTTTAAATATATGTTGAACAATGGAACTGCACAAGGCTATTACCTATATGGTATGAGAGTAAAACCTCATCATCTTCTGTTGCTATCTTTTAGCTCATCCTAGAAAGTTTGAATATTGAAGTTTCTGA
>BDUI01014838.1:37741-51432 GCA_002335545.1 Apodemus speciosus
TGGTTATCCTGTACTTTACTACTTATTTACTTATAAATGAGGATATACCATGCAGCACACTGATCTATCCTTAATGTTTAAAATATGTCACCTTAACTCTCAAAACACTTAGTTTTTAGAAGCTTCAACTTTATTCTGACTATTCAAGGTAAATGTGAATGCAATTTTTAAAAACTCCCCATACAGAATGTTTTGCTATAGACCATTAAAAGTTGTTGTATTCCTTTTGGGATTAAAGACATTTCGTATTTTACTTTTCCTGTGTTGTATTGGCTGGTAGATCATGTGGAGGAACTCTGGGATAAAATATCCCCCATCGGTGGAAGACATTAGTATTCTATCTTTCAGAAGAGTTGACTCTCTGGGCATATAGAATTACATCTAATTAAGGGCATTTGCATCATTCAGTTCTAGCAAATGCAGGGCTGTCATTCTGTCACATTAATTTCATTCTGTCACTTTAATGTTTAATGGCTGGATCCCAAAAGCTAGGCTGCTTGGCCAGGTAGGAGAACAGTAAGCAAGATGTTAGTAACAGTATCATCATTTAACACATATTTGTTGACTTATGGTATTTACACAGTCACAGAAATCCAATAGCACAGTTCTCTACAATGAAGTCCAGCTCCAGAAAATTTGAAAATTTCCCTCGGTAGACAAATGCACAAAACAGGCTGATTAAGAGAAATCTGAGACAGTGTGTGTGAATGTTACAGCTCTAAGAGATGTTACAGTTCAGAGGAGAAAGGCTTCCACATTGAAAGCGTTATATCTCTGCTCTGGTTGGAAAAGATTTCCTCAAAGCCTTACAGCTCAGAAGAGAAAGGTATCTGGGCAGTAGGTAGCCAAGGAATATCTGTCACTGTGTACAACAAACCTCAAAAAGGAGATTTATTGGGGTTGAGGAAGGACCCAGGAGGGTGACTACCTCTGCTTAGGTGAAGAGCAGCAAAGAAATGAGCAGAGGGGGTTTATATAGGATTTCTTGGAAGGCAGAGCTTTCCAGGTGGAGATTTCCGAGGTGGGGATTGGTGGGATTTCAAGTCCAAAGCTTGAGGTGAGCCAGGGATTGGTGGGATTTCAAGTTCTAAGCTTGGGCTTTTACTCTGTTGGGTGTGGTAAGGGGGTGGTGGCCATTAAGGCAATTAGAGTGTTCTGTTAGTAGAACCTGGCAGTTGGAGGTCCTGGGGGGGGGGGCGTCTCACTACTCTGAGTCTGAAGAGAGGTTTACAATGTGACCTTTTGCTGGATACAAAGTAAAAGAGTATCAAAGAGTTGCTAGACAACAACTAACCACTATATCTAGCTTATGGGACATATGGTGAGGGGGGAACTGAGAAAGGGGAAAGCCTTTGGAATGTAAACAAAGAATATAGAAAAGAAAATAAAAAAAAGAAATAGTCATTTGCAAATAACCTTACAGAGATAAATTACTTCACCTCTAAAAACAATTTTCCATGACTTATTTCCTTATTTCATAACTGTCCCCACAAACCTTACTGGTAAACCTAAATCCTTAGTGGGTTTGAAATTGAGTTCCCAATGATAAAAGACAACAAATCTAGGCCTGAATGTCAGGAACCAGTAGGAAGGAGTAAGGCTAAATGAGAGGGTACAGGACTGCCTGTACCACAGGAGTAGTGTCCCCTAGTTCATATCTGATCTGTTCCAAGCTGACATGCAGTTCTGAGAGAGCTTCTGGATGTTCAAAAGATGGTAAAAAGCCAGAGATTTTAAATTGACCTTTGAACAATCCAAGATCAAAATACTAAGCCAAAATTATAAACAAACAAGCAAATCTAGCCTGAAATTCACCACTTTTTAAATTTTACAGAGCCAAAAGGAATAAGGAAAGGACAGAAGGGGAGGAAGGGAGAGAGAAGGCTAGGAGAGATGATTAAAAAAAAGGGAAAGAATATTCTGTGTAGGTACAAAAAAAAAACAATTGCTATATGAAAGAATCTTCTAACCAAGACAAGAATATATAATGTGGACAAAATTTGCACCATCTGTAACATTTTTGACCATTTAGACTGAAGTATCAATGAGAAAGTAAATTTTTAAATGAGCAAGTCTGTATGTGAATTCTTAATTTCATCCAGTTAACTATACCAAGAAGCCTCTGCATATACATGAATATAAAACACAGTTTTGGATTGGACACAAAAAAATCATTAAAACGTATACCACATTGCTATTTTTGTCCTATGTTCAGAATACCCCAGTACTCTTAATCACTCTATGACCTTAATAGTTCAACTATTTTATTAACTTACTCAGATAGCGCCTGAAATTAATTCACTGTAAAAATTTCCAGCTAAGTCTGATTTTAATACTTTTGACTTATTCATAACAAAATGAAATTTTAAAAAATTGTTTCAAGTAACATGGTTTTTTAATTCCACAGGATTGGAAAACTGAATGAGCTTCTGAAGAGTTAGCGATCAGTATATTCATTTGCTACTTCTCTGATAACTCAAAGCATGACTATCCCTTTTCACATGAAACAAAATACCTTTAAAGAACTGTAAGAAAAAAAATTCAAAGATGGAAGTAAGGCATGATGGGACATACCTTTAATCTCAGCACTGGGAGAAGAGGCAAGCAGAACTGTGAATTCCAGGCCAGCCAGGTATACAAAGAGAGACAGTCTCAAGATGACAACATCCTTCTCCAAAAGGGTAATAGTTGAAAAATAAAGTTATTTGAATGTCTGAGACCTAGAGCATTAGTATGCCTCTGGGGCTTAATAATCAGGCTAAGCTAGATGACCAATGAGTCCCAGAAATCTGCCCAGCATGAGGATTACAAGTGCATACCACCATGAAGTTTTCCCCTGTATTTTCCCACCCCAATCCCCACACATTTCATTGCTTTAGGTCATCCACACTACCTGGCTGTTTTAAGGTAGTTCTGGGAATTGAACTTCAGGACCTCATGCTTCCATGGCAAGCATTTTATCAACAGTTATCCTCCCAGCTCCACTACCTTCAAACGCCGTATTTCTTTGTGCTTTCATGTTATACAGTTAAATCCAGTAGAGGTAAAATGGAAACATTTTGCCTTTATCATCCTCACCATGTAAAGATACATAAAAAAAAAAATCAACCTTTGCAAAGGTAAGGATTCTCGCCATTTCCTCTATAGTAAATTTTTCCTAACTGAGTAGATAATGAACTATTAACCTGAATAAGCTACTTAGAATATTATGTAACAGTATGAATTAAAGTTGAAATGCATTGCTACATTTTAAAACTCTTGTTACTTTTACCTTTTCTCCAAGCTATAGAAATAAAACTGGAATAAATTATGATTCCTGAATTTGTCTTATATTATAGCTTTCTAAATATTCTCCAGTACTTACTAATGGAACAGGAGAAGGAATTGCCTAAACAAGCAAGCAAGCAAACAAACAAACAAACAAAAACTAGGCCAGGCAGTAGGAGTCTCCAGGATGATCCAGGCATTTATATGTAGCTATCTTCCCTGGGTCACCCAGCTTCTGGAATGATGAATGCTGGTGTGTTCCAATTCGTTTTATTTGGTATCTATTCTTGCCTAATGGGATCAAAAATGATTACTGAGAATCTAACAAGTTGATAAAATGCTAAAATTATCCTGACCCTAAAATACCTATTAGCCCTTTAACAAGGCTGTGGGTGAGCCACTGTAGTCCCAATACTCAGGAGGCAGAGGCAGGCAGATCTCTGTGAGTTTGAGGACAGCTTGATCTACAGAGTGAGTTTCAGCACAGCAAGAGATATACAGAGAAACCCTGTCTCAGAAATAAAAAGAGGCAGAGATAGAGACAGAGACAGAGAAACAGGTGTAAGTAGAATCTTCTCAAAGGAAAATGACTTAAATGTCACTGCAGTTTCAGGATATGTTTCATTTAGGGTTTCTGTTTTTGAAATAACAAAAAAAGGAAAGTGGTTTGCCTCTTTCTGTCAAGCTTACACATACAAAGATACGTAATTATTTAACTTGGAAACAAAAAAAATGTATTGCCCCAAACCATTATAGTCTCATCCCATTGGTACTAAAGATTGGAAATGCTTCAAAGTTTGAATGTTCTTTTGCCAAAATGATGTCTAATACAATCTGGTTTACTGGTAACATACTACTAAAATTACTTACTATTATAGATACATTTTTCTGCTTTCTGTACCATCTTAGCCATACTAAGGGTACAAGTCAGTGGTATTAAATAAGGGATACATCGTGTAGCCATTACCAACAACCACATCCACTGCTCTTTTCATCTCATAAAACTGAAACTCCATTAACGAATATTTTAATATCTAGCTCTCCCTGAAGTTCCTAGAGTCCATCATAGAGTGCATAGAGCTTCTGTGGCTTTGAATACTAGAAGCACTTCATATAAGAGACTCATATGATATACTTGTCTTTTTGATTGGGTTTTTTCACTCAGTATAATGTTCTCTAAGTTTGCCTATCATATAGCATGTGTCAGAATTCCCATTTAAGGTTGAATACAATTCCATCATATGTATTTTGTCAACTAATTCATCAATCAATGGACACATCATGGATTACTTCTACATTTTATTTATTACAATAATGCTGTTATGAAATTAAGTATAAGAATATCTGTAAGACACCGCTTTTGATTTGGAGGGCATATATCCAAAAATTAAAATGAAGGATATTTCCTGGAGAAAAATCCATTCTCCCTCTTTTAGTCATTCTTCAGATTCTTTCTTGTGTTTTAATAGTTTCTTATATACTTTCAGTATAGATCCTTTATCATATCATTGATTTGAAAATGTTTCTACTTGTTGAGTTACCTTTTATGCTGTCACTATTATCATTTGATAGAAAAATTTTAGATTTGTTCCATTAATTGCAACTTATTTATTCCTTTGTTCTGTGGCATTGGATGTCATACTCAAAAAAATCATTGTAAAATATTATGTCATGAAGCTATACCCTGTATTTTAATTGTTTCAGGTCATATATTTATATCTTTAATCAGTTTGGAGTTTTTATTTGAATATGATGTTAGTTAACACTCCAATTTCATTCTTTTACAGGTAATTGATGTTTTTATCATTACCTCTCACTCCGTCTGACAGCCTTAGGACTTCTCTGCCCTCCAAGAGTTATTTGACCAGATATGGAGCAGTATTTTCCCGTACTCTCTATTCTGGAACACATGCCCATATTTCTGGCATTAGATTTGGGGTATTGTAGTACAGTGATTTCCATATGCATTTTAAAATATACTGTTCTAGTTCTGTAAAAATGTCATCAGGGATAAACTCTTAACATATAATTAATCCTTTTATTATTTTTATTTTTTAGTATTGTTTTAGTATGTGTATATGTGTGTATGTGTATGACTTTATGTTTATGTTCCTGCCACATCACATGTGTAGCAGTCAGAAGACAACTTGCAAAAGAATCAGTTCTTCACGTGTTTACTCCAGCAAAATATCATTTAACTGACTCTCCAAGGAACCCTTAAGTTTTTACTTCATAGATCTTATGATTATAAAGAACTAGTTTTCAAAGATTGCTATGAAAATATTTCTTCTGAGAAAAAAGTTCACTCAAATGTGTCATCTCAAAATCCTGACATTTAGATTCTAGTTCCAATAGAGGTTTGTGTCCTTTCTGGAATCAGGGTTTACCTGTTCTCTAGCCTTCTTTTGAAAGTACCATTCGCCTGCTGCCATATCCCAAAGTCTGGGATTAGGTACCATTGTTTCTACCTTTAAATTATTATTATTATTATTATTATTATTATTATTATTATTAGTAGTAGTAGTAGTAGTAGTAGTAGTAGTAGTAGTAGTAGCAGCAGCAGCAGTAGTAGTAAATTATTTTATTTATTTACATTCCAAAAGGTGCCACCCTTCCTTGTCCCCCATCCCAGAGTTCTTCACCCCATCTCCTTCCCCCACCCTCTAAGAGGGTACTCCCCTACCCACCCACCCACCTCCACCTGCCATGCACCAGCCCATGTATGCTCTTTGACTTTTGGCTTAGTCCCTGGGAGCTCTGAGGGGTCTGGGTTAGTTGACACTGTTGTTCTTCCTATGGGGTTACAATCCACCTCAGCTCTTTTAATTCTTCCTGCTGGCTCGTGCTGAGGCTGAGGCCCAGCTGTTTCTGCTAAGTAGTGCCACCACTCTTGATTCATGTTTGCTATTCTGACTCTACTGAACTGGATTGCTGGGGTATCCTTGAAATGTTTGCAAGTGGGTCAGGCTGTTGCTTCTGACCTGTGAACTGAACTGCCAATTTGCAGACAACATAGGAATTGCTCCAAAGAACCTTTATAAGCAGGTCCCCTTCCCTGTGTCCCTTCTTTTCCACTGCCTCTGGAGTTACAAGGGAGGTTAAAGCATTTAAGACCCATCATTAATTACAGATCTTCATGTGTTTTTTATTGCCCTGCATTAAAGTTCCAAAGAAATGTTTTTAAAAAAAGAATCATCAAGTCTTTCCCTCCACCAGTTAGTGACAAGTGCCTTACCCACTCATCTTGCCAGTCCAAAATCTATCTTCTTAATGAATATTTAAATATAAAATATAGTATTGTTATTTATGTGAACTGAATTTTCCAGGGGGTATGGAGAGCCATAGCTGTAGTAAAGATTCTATAAAGATTATTAACTGGTTAGAACTTTATGATTATGGAGTTTGAATATTGCAAATCCAGACACAAATTATCTGGTTTATCTTCAGTCCCCTAGTATCTGTTCACTTCTCACCTCTGTGTCTGACCTAACATCCTTTGAACCATCACAATCCAAAAGTAAAGAACGTCCTCAAATAGTAACAAAAACATATAGAGTTGTCCCTGTTTTGCCATAATTCACTTGCCTGTTATTACGGAGAAAAGCTTGCTTTGTGACTTTTGGTTTAATGACTATAAACTCCATGTAACAAATTCCATGTTAGAACATGTCATTCAGAGCAACCTGAATAGATGTTCCAGACCATGCTTACATATATCTAGTTTAGAAAATAAGTGATTATTCCCTTTCAGGACATATGTATGCTTTATTATTAACAATTATAAGAGAATTTTGGAATGATATATCCACATTTTAAAGAATATCTACAATTGGTATAGGATCTTGGATTGGTCGTTTCTTTCTCACTACACTGTATTCTCACTCTATTTCTTTTGTTTCTATTCGAAAGCAGATGTCAATATTACATTTCTGCCTCTTGAAGGTTATGTAGGTCTTTTATTTTGGATACTTTTAACACTAATTCTTTTTTCTTTCTGTTTCTTAAACTTCTAGTATAATGCACATTTAGACAGTTTTCTTCATATTTAAATTTACTGACATTTGTATAATTTCTTTGTTCAAGGACTGACATATTTCATCATTTTATATTTGAATTTTTTAGCCAAGTCCTCTCCAATAATATATTTAACTCTTGTGCATTTTCTCTGTTTTGTCTAATCATGTATTCAATTGAATAATGTTAACTAATGCTACATGTAACTTCTACATTTATGATTCATAGTATCTAATCTGTCAGATTTTCATTCACTCAATTGTCAATTTCAGTTATTATCTTTTTCATTTCTAGTATTTTATACACACCACACAATACATATATATGTATATATATATATATCATTTTATTTCTTAGTAATATTTGGCTTTACAATAGGTCTCTGGGCCATCCAATCTCTGGTTCTTGGTCACTCAAGCAGTATTGTTTATGAGTCCCATCTGAACATGCATAATAAATCCTAGAACTAGAACTTGTCTTTTATTTTCTTAACTACCATATGTGGTTGTTTATATTATTATTATTATTATTATTATTATTATTATTATTGTTGTTGTTGTTGTTGTTGTTGTTGTTATTATTATTTATNCTCAGCCTGCTCTCTTATAGAACCCAAGAATACCAGCCCAGAGATGGTACCACCCACAAGGGGCCCTCCCCCCTTGATCACTAATTGAGAAAATGCTCCTCAGCTGGATCTCATGGAGACACTTCCCCAACTGAAGCTCCTTTCTCTGTGATAACTCCAGACTGTGCCAAGTTGACACATAAAACCAGCCAGTACAATTGACCCCTGGTCAACTTGACACACAAACACATCACTATTAAGCCTCAACCCTTACTTTACTATTCATCCTCAAGATCTAAATAACTTTAAAAGTCCCACACTCTTTACATATTAAAAGTTCGATCCCTTTAAAATGTCCAGTATCTTTTAAAATACAGTCTTTTTTTATTTTCTATATTCATTGTTTACATTCCGAATGTTTTCCCCTTTCCCAGTTCCCAGAGTCTTTTAAAAATTCAAAATCTCTTAACTGTGGGCTCCACTAAAATATTTTCTTCCTTCAAGAGGGAAAAATATCAGGGCACAGTCACAATCAAAAACAAAATCAGACTCCAACTGTCCAGTATCTGGGATCTAACTCACGATCTTCTGGGCTCCTGCAAGGGCTTGGGTCCCTTCTCCAGCTCTGCCCTTTGTAGCACGCACCTTGTCATCTAGGGTCCAGCTGCCTGTACTCCACTGCTGCTCTTGGTGGTCATCTCATGGTATTGGCATCTCCAAAACACTGCCATCTTCCATTGTAACTAGGCTTCACCAATAGCCTCTCATAGGCACTTTTCATGGTGCCAAGCCTCAGCTCCTAAGCATGACCCCTTCAGTCCTGGGCCATCAATTGCAACTAAGGCTGCACCTTCACCAATGGCCTTCCATGGCCTCTCACAGTGCCAAGCCTCAGCTGCTCTTCATGTGCATATTTTGTGGAGCAAATATTGCCAAGTTCTCGCTAGAGAAAATTTCCTTTCTGGAGTTTCAGTTCCACTGAGTTGAGTGAGGTGCACATACATTGCTCCTTAGTTTGAAGGGCTTGTTTGCTTTGCAGTTGAGTCCTAAAATAACATCAATTCATTTTCCTTTAAAAGTTGCAGGTATAAAAGACAGTATTAGAGTGTTGCTAAGTACTGATATGTCTGGTTTCAAGGGACCCTTTTCAAAGAGGATCCAAGAGCAGCATTCCTTACTCAGTGAACTCTTGTCATCTGAAAGACCATTACCATTTTAACTCCTGGAGACAGAGTCTTTAGCTTTTATAAACCAAACGGGTTAATCTGATTAGAATCTCTGCAAAACTCCTTTCTAATACCCATAGCTGTAGATTGCTTTTTTTTTTTAAAATTTTGGATGATTTAATAGTTTTTATAAGTGATGTCTTTATATCTTCATCCAGTTGGGATGTTACAAAATATTACAGAATGGGAAATTTATGAGGAAAATAAATGTATTTCTCACACTTTGGAAGGCTAAGAATTCCAAAACCAAGGAAATAGGAGGCTTGTGTCTGGTGAGCACCCAGTCCTTTCTTCCCCTTTTTTCTAAATGTATATATTACCCTTTAATAATAGTTAACAAAGAAATTCTCCGTATATAACCCATATACAACAATAAACATCTATAACATTTTATAATTTGAATATGAATATACACATGCACCATGCATATATTTGAGCACTGACTATGCATGTCTATACATGTTCTTTTTCTCATATTTATTATATGTGACTCATCTCCACTTTTATAATGTTTAACACTTGTCTGAGAATCATTCCTTAGTAAATGCAATAGACATCATGTGAGCATGAACAAATTGTTTATTTTCTGACTCTGCTCATCTAGCACACAGTGACAGCCAAGGCCCCCTGGTGTCCGTGGGAGCCCAGATCTACTCCTTCCTCCCAGGTTTTCTCGGGGATATTGTCTCCTGTCAGACTCTGGAAAAAAACAGGATGTGGGAAGCACAGACTGGGCATGAAGCAACAATGATTAAGAAGCACATTTCCTCAAGAGCCCCATTTCATAGGCCAGTAATGAAAATGGTGTTCTTATCACATTTAAGTAAGTCAGTAGTTTACCTGATAGTGACAAGAAGAAACCTTTTCCTTAGGTATCCGGAGCAGGTGGACAGGTGGGAGGGAATGCAATCATTTTGTGAATCATTGCAATTAAATACTATTTAAATGTATTACTTTTGTGTGAGCTGCTATGTCAAACATCATAAGATTACATGAGTAACAAGAGAAGGAAGGGCCAGGGCAGAGATGCGGTGAGGCTTAATGTTGTTAAATCCCTTGCTGGCTTGCAGACTCTTTGCTATTGAAGACCATCTTTAGTCAGTGGTGATCTGATAGGATGCATGGGATTATTTCAATCTTCTTATATCTGTTAAGGTCTGTTTTGTGACTGATTATATGGTCAGTTTTGGAGAAGGCACCATGAGGTGCTGAGAAGGTATATTCTTTTGTTTTAGGATGAAATGTTCTATAGATATCCGTTAAATCCATTTGGTCCATAACTTCTGTTAGTTTCAATGTGTCTCTGTTTAATTAATGTTTCCATGATCTGTTCATTGATTCAGAGTGTGGTGTTGAAATCTCCCACTGTGTGAGTAACAATGTGGGCTTGGAGCTTTAGTAAAGTTTCTTTTTTTTGAATATGGGTGCCCTTGCATTTGGTGCATAGATGATCAGAATTGAGAGTTCTTCTTGGTAGATTTTTTTCCTTTGATGAGTTTGAAGTGTCTTTCCTTATCCTTTTTGATAACTTTTGGTTGAAAGTCAATTTTATTCGATATTACCATGGCTATTCCAGCTTGTTTCTTGGGACCATTTGCTTGAAAAGTTGTTTCTCAGCTTTTACTCTGAGGTAGTGTCTGTCTTTGACACTGAGGTGCATTTCCTGCCTGCATCAAACTGCTGGGTCCTGTTTACGTATCCAGTTTGTTAGTTTATGTCCTTTTATTGGGAAATTGAGTCCATTGAAGCTAAGAAATCTTAAGAAATAGTGGTTGTTGTTTCCTGTTATTTTTAATGTTACTTTTATGTTTGTGTGGTTATCTTCTTTTGGGTTTGTTGAAAGAAGATTACTATCTTGATTTTTCTAGGGAGTAGTTTCCCTCCTTGTGTGGACTTTTTCCATCTATTATCCTTTGTAGAGCTGGATTTGTGGAAAGATATTGGGTAAATTTGGTTTTGTCATGAAATATCTTGGTTTCTCCATCTATGATAATTGAGAGTTTTGCTGGGTATAGTAGCCTAAGCTGGAATTTTTGTTCTCTTAGGGTCTATATGACATCTGCTCAGGATCTTCTAGCTTTCATGCTCTCTGATGAGAAGTCTGGTGTAACTCTGATAGGTCTTCCTTTAAATGTTACTTTACCTTTTCCCCTTACTGCTTTTAATACTCTTTGTTTTGTGCATTTAGTGTTTTGTGCATTTAGTGTTTTGTGAATTTAGTGTTATGTGACTGGAAGAATTTCTTTTCTGGTACAATCTATTTGGAGTTCTGTAGGCTTCTTGTATGTTTATGGGCATCTCTTTCTTTAGGTTAGGGACGTTTTCTTCTATAATTTTGTTGAAGATATTTAGTGGCCCTTTAAGTTAGAAATCATCACTCTCTTCCATACCTATTATCCTTAGGTTTGATCTTCTCATTGTGTCCTGGATTTCCTGGGTGTTTTGGGTTAGGAGCTTTTTACATTTTGCATTTTCTGTTGGTGATGCTTGCATCTATGACTCCTGATCTCTTTCTTAGGTTTTCTATTTCCAGGGTTGTCTACCTTTGTGATTTCTTTATTGTTTCTATTTCTATTTTCAGATCCTAGATGGTTTTATTAAATTCCTTCACCTGTTTGGTTGTGTTTTCCTGTAATTCTTTAAGGGATTTTTGTGTCTCCTCTTTAAGGGCTTCTGCCTTTTTCCTGTGTTCTCCTGTATTTCTTTAAGGGATTTATTTACATCCTTCTTAAAGTCATCTATTATCATCATCAGATGTGATTTTAAATCAGAGTCTTGCTTTTCTGGTGTGTTGGGGTATCTAGGGTTTGCTGTGGTGGGAGAACTAGGTTCTGATGATGCCAGTTTCTGTTGGTAAGGTTCTTGTGCTTACCTTTTGCCATCTGGTTATCTCTGATGTTAGTTGATCTTGCTGTCTGTCTGTGGCTTGTCCTTCCTGCAAGCCTATGTGTCAGTACTCCTGGGAGACCAGTTCACTTTGGGAGGAATTTGGGTATGGAGCGCTGTGGCACAGGGTCAGCTCCAGGGTGCAGACAGAAACCAGAAGTATCCTGTCCCAGGCTGTTTCTTGGTTCCTATGTCCTGAAGACCCTGAGTGGGTCCCCCTTGAGCTGGGAGTTTGAGCAGAAGTGGTGGTTGGTCATCTTACCTGTGCTCACGGGTGTGTCAGCAGTCCTGGAAGATCAGCTCTCTCTCAAAGGTATTTGGGTATGGAGTGCTATGGCACTGGATCAGCTCCAGGCACAGACCTATATTATTTTAAATGTAGTCACCACCTTCAATATTAACTATCTCCAAGTCAAGTGTCATCTATAATTTATTCTCTTTTCAAAGACACTGAAGTGGTTTGAATATGCTTGACCCAGGGAATGGCACTATTAGGAGGTATCACCTTTTTGGGGTAGGTGTGGTCTTGTTGGAATGTGTGTGTAGCCTTTTTGCAGGAAGTATGTCATTGTAGAGGTGGGCTTTGACACCCTTCTAGTTTAGAAGAGAGTTCCCTCCTGGCTGCCTTTGGATCACAGGGCAAAACTCTCTACTCCTTCTCTACCATCATGACTGAAAACTGCAATGGTTCCCATGGTGATAATAATGGACTAAACCTCTAAAACTGTAAGCCAGCCCCAATGAAATGTTGTCCCTTACAAGAGTTGCCTTGGTCATGGTGTCTGTTCCCAGCATTAAAAGCTAACTAAGATAGATACTAACTCAATGCATAATAAATATTCAGAAAATCATTGCTTAAATCAAATGATAGACAATCAGAACATTTCAGATGGCACAGGCACTCCTCTGTTTAAAATCTCTGGGAAGGCACCAGGGAGCTGGGAGACTCCACAGCCTTCTGTGCATAGCCCACCAGGAAGGAGTGATCTCCCAGGAGGCTTTAACTTTTGAGTGCATAGGTGAGAGCTCCACCTTCTCTCTGGACGGGACCCAGCTAGGAGCACACAGAGCCTAAGATCAGTGGAGCAGCTGGGATGGAAGTTGTCCGGCCACCATTTGCACCACGAAGCCAGGAGACTCCACAGCCTTCTGTGATCAGTGGAGCAGCTGGGGCAGAAGTCTTCCCACCTGCCACCATTTGCACCAGGGAGCTGGGAAACTCCACAGTCTTCTGTGCCATAGCCCCCCAGGAGAGAGAGAACTCCCAGCAGTGCTTTCACTTTTGAGCTCAGAGGAGTAAGGACACAGGCTTACAGGCCCACAGGAGGAACAAAACCCGGCCAGACAAGAATACCAAATAGCACCAAATAGCAAAAGGCAAGCACAATAAACCTACCAACAGAAACCAAGTCCACATGGCAACATCAGAACCCAGTTCACCCACCACAGCATGTCCTGGATACCCCAACATACTGGAAAAGCAAGGATTTAAAATCCTATCTCATGATGCTGATAGAGGGCTTCAAGAAAGACTTAAGGAACTCCCTTAAAGAAATACAGGAGAAATTCAGTCAAAAGGTAAAAACCTTTAAAGAGGAAACACAAAAATCCCTTAAAGAAATACAGAAGATCATGGGTCAACAGGCAGAAGCCCTTAAAGAAGAAACGCAAAAATCCCTTAAAGAATTACAGGAAAACACAATCAAGTGAAGGAACTGAACAAAACCATC
>BDUI01014842.1:35790-47960 GCA_002335545.1 Apodemus speciosus
AACTGTTTATGTAATAATTTCATTGACAAATTAAATTTTAGGAGACACTAATGAAATAGAAATAATTACTAGAGGATACAATAAATATATAATAAATCCACTCCTTTTAAATCAGGAAGATAAAAACCTCACCTTATTAGGAGAAACAGGAGAAAGAGTGAGAAACAGAGGGAGAGAGATAGAGACAGAGACAGAGTTAGAGACAGAGATATGGAATAATGCCACCAAGAAGAGACAGTCCCTGAATTTAGATTTATGGAATTTTTATCTCTTACTGTTTTTTCTTTTTTCTTTTCATCTTTTATTGGATATATTCTTTATTTACATTTCATTTCCCTTTTCCTGGTTTCCCTGTCCCCAAATGTCCCATATGTCTTTTTCCCTCCTCCTGTTCCCCTATTGACCCCTTCCCACTTCCCTATTCTGGTATTCCCCTACACTGCTGCATTGGGCCTTTCCAGAACCTGGGTCCACTCTTTCCTTCTTGTTGGACAGCATTTGGTAGGTGGATTGTGTCTATGGCGTTCCAAGATTCTAGGCTAATATCCACTTATCAGTGAGTGCATGCCATGGGTATTCTTTTGAGACTGTTTTTTCTAAACTTCCTATGTAACTTATTGCTAGCCAGATTCTCAATCCATGAAATCAAATACAAGAAAGTCTCAAATTCTATCAAACATAGTATATTTTTCTGTCAAATCATACTTTAAGATTCTTTAATAACATCTCCAAGATGTTTTATTAAAAATAATACACAGAAATGCACTAAACACATTCTTTTCTTGAACATGTTCTTTAGGGCTATAACATTGTTAAATAAATTATTCATATCACATAGATGTATTATTTATTTCTGGCTGTGATGTTAAATTTTTCATAACTTATTTCAAATTAACCTAGATCTAGATACATTGGGAGTCTATTTGTCCATTTATGAGTGATTAACAAAGAATTATACAAATATCTAGAGTAGTAATAAGTTTTGTGTTAATTAAGCTAGTTTATGAGATTTTAAATTTCTCTACAAAATAAATTTATTATGAAACCACTTCTCTTTATGACTCTAAAGCCTATATTGGTAACTTTGCTTATGAACTACATTTTTAATTGAGAAAATAAAACTTATCTATTAATATTATCGAATAATAAAAAATCATGAGGAGGCAGCTATGAGTGTGATATGGTATAGATGTTCTACACTGGGCAACTGTTSGAAGTTTATCTAAGTAGCTGAAATAGCATGCAGGTAACCAAATACATGCACRAATTGCATGACATATTATCTACAGAGGTTTATTCTTATTCAGCACTATTGGTTAATTAGCCCGGAGTAGTTCATGTACCACTCAAATAAGTGGGAAATATGGAATGTCTCATTCCTCAAACCCTTTGAAACTGCTAATACAAAAATGATAGTCTGAAGGCCTCTTCAACACCAGAAGCAAAATTATTCCATATTAAGAATACTATCTGCATTATTTTCTGTCACTGCAATAAAACATTATGGCTACAACAACTTATCAAAGAAAGTTTGGGCTCATGGTTCAATAAAGAATAAGAGTCCATCTTAGTGAGGAGGCATAGCAACAGGTGGTTGGCATGGTGACAGAAGGAACCTGAGAGCTCACATCCTTAACAGTCAAGGCAGAGTATAGAGAGTGAACTGGAGAGGTTTCCTACCCCCCAGTGACATACTTCCTTCATCAAGGCCATGACCCCTTAACCTCCCCAAACACTGACACCAACTTGGGACCAAGTGGTAATATGCCAATGATTGTGTTGGAAATTTCTCATTAAACATTAAGCCAGTCATACAGACTTAGCTTTCTCGCTCATCTTAAATAGAATGGCATGGTCTTGAAGCCCTACAAGTGGTGAAAAATACTAACAAACAAAGCATCAAAGCAAAACATGACAGGCTCCGAGCCGTATGGCTCCTTGTTAAGTAGGAGGATGGATGCCATCATTAAATGTTCAAGTTGCATTTTTATTCCAACACAGGGGATGTTTCTAGCAAATGACACTGGGGATTTGAGGCTTTGAGAATGAAGCAGAGACTGGGTGTGGCACTGTATCCTCATCATCAAAGGCTCCAAAGTTCCAGCACAATCGTCCCGGATTGTTCCTTAAGCAAAACACGAGGGGCGGGGGGGGGGGGGGGGGGCCTGAGTGACGGGGGGGGGGGGGGGGGGGCTCTGTCCCGGGACAAAAAAAATCCAGGATACTATCTACCCATATTTTTTTCTTATTTTTCCCTTCCCTTTACTCCCTCCCTCCCTTCCTCCCTCTCATTTATTTGCCATACTGGAAACAGAACCCAGGCATTTGTGGCACATGCTAGGAAAGGTCTTTATCAATGACACACTGACCAAGCCAGCTCAGTCGAGCAGGTCTCAAGGAAAGGAGTGAGGATTAAAGAAAAAGAGACAATTAGAAACATTATAACATGACCCCAGCAAAGGCCGAAGCCATTTTAATTTTTTCTTCCAGTCTGCTTTCATACCATTCTAGGTACATGCAAAGAAGAGAGTCAGTTCTAGGTCAAAGAAAAAGTACTCAAGGAACAAACAAAGTATAAACAAAGGTCCTATGATTACGGTATTCAGGGACTTATCAAGATGCTCGAGAGACAAGAACACATTCCTCAGCTGCATTCATATTGATCCTACTTCCTCGTCCTAATCCAATGTCAAATTCTTGCCTAAAACTACTCCCTTGTCCTAGCCTAATGTAAATATTATTKCCAATGTCCTTGAAGTGGCACCAAAAGCCCTTCACAATATATATTCTCATTGCTTTTAATACTTTTCTGTTTAGGCAGGGTTAAGATGCTCAGGATGACCTTGAASTAGGTGTTGCCAGGGAGTTTCTAAACGAGTGTTCCTCCTGCCTCCACTTCCCCAGTGTCTGCAACTGCCTTTCTCCATCCACACTATCCACCCACTCCTTATCCTGAAAGTGGAAAGAAAGTCTCTTGGCAGAGAAGAAAGGGTTCAACTTGGTCAAGTGGTACTCATTCAGGGAAAAGCAGACACTCCTGCAAACAGGTGTCCCTTTTCTCTTGCTGTGACAAAGTATCTAGCAGAAGTAAAGGACAAAAGGCTTCTTTTTTTTGTCTGGGGCTTTAAATGGAAACTTAGTTCATTGTGGTGGGAACTTTATGGGGGACTATGGTTTCTTGTCAAATTTTATAGCGTGGACAGTCTGTATATATTTCAATCATACAAATACAGCCATGTTATATCAGGCTTCTTAGCTGTAGCTTGAGAGGTAGCATGTAGCAAAATTGAATTTGCACTTTGCCAGGAACCTAGCCCTTCATTATTTAATTTAATTTAATTTTTATTTCTGTATATGTATGTGTGTTGGAGTGACACACACATTGTTATATGTGTGTCACATGCACATGCGAATGTGGATGTGTACTCAAAAGCCGGAAGAGGACTTCAGGTGTCCTCCTCTATCACTATTCCTAATTTCCTTTCAAATGACATCTCTCTCTCAACCAAAAGCCAGAGGCTGGTGTTGAGCAGGCCTCAGTTCGTTACACCTTCCTTTTTGTGAGCCTCATAGTACTGGGCTTTGTAGACACACACATCTAAGTCTGGTTTATTATATGGCTGTCAAGGATTCAAACCTGTGTCCTCATGACTGTGCCATCACTTATGACCCATAAACTATATGAAAAGCTATAGGATTCTTCTTATGGTGGCTAAAACTGTGACGTGCAGTGAAAGCCAAGTTTGCATCAACTTTGCCTTATGCCAAAGGCATTATGTATTTTATCTTTTTATAATTGTGAATTTTTAAAAGCTGTGTTAATAAACAAAGTGTGGATGAAAGTGGGGGTGGATAGGTTAGAATGGGAGAGGACTCTGTGTGTGTGTGTGTGTGTGTGTGTGTGTGTGTACGTGTGCATGTGTGTGTGTATCTGTCTTTTTGAATCTTGGTATCTGTGCATCTCAGACATATGTGGGAGGAGAGAGGAAGTTGTATGTTTGAGACAAGAAATAGAAATTATGACAAATTTAAACTACAATAGTACTTCTCCTTCTGCAGCAGAGGTCATGTCTGAAAATTCCTTAGAAAATTTATGGTTGAGAAAAATAAAAAAGGGGGGAACTGAAATTTGAAATTAACCTATTAAGGCTTTTGTACTATTTAATTCACAGTACAAAGGAGGAAAGAAGCCATTATCACCAAGGACAAGGTCAATGATGATTAATGAAGCAAGTCATAGCTTCTTTTCTGCTATTATTCTCTATTTATCATCGAAGTCACTATTTAGGCTCTCTTTCTTCATTGTAGTCTCAACAAGAAGCATGCCCAGCTGTTGGATCAAGTTAAGGATTAGACACAAGTTAACATAATTTTTATAGAGCCAGAGTCCCTGGAGTCCTGGGTGGGATCAACAAGGCAGCCAGAACACAGAAACCTAAGCAATAATTTTAAGTCATTCAAGTTCTTCGTGTGTTTTACTTAAAATCTGGAATGAAGTCCTACAATCTATTATCATATCTAAAATCCCCTCCCTTTCTTGTCAGCTCCTGTTATATGATCATGTCTGTGTCTCTTACCAAAAGTCCTGTAATAAAAAAAAGGCTTCCATGCAAGTTTTAGTTCTTAAACCTCTCTCTGGTCCTCATATTGTTCACATCCTGTCCCATCCGTCCTACTAAGAATGCATCAGGAAAACTCAAATAAGTCAGGAGCTTTTCAGAGTTCAGTAGGGGGGGAACATTAATTTGAAAAGACAGAACCGATTCCAGTAGCTGATGAAGAGAAGAAAGGCAGGTATTATCACTGCTTAGTGAATTACACCCCCAAAGACCTTCTGATTTAAGGACCTAGAGGTGCCGGTGCCAGATGCCAGTCCATTCCTCCCTGGTTCTGGGCTATGGCCATGTATTTCCAGTCCATTGCCTTTGGCTTTTTAACTCATGCTTATGCCTCTTTTTGAGACTGTGTTTTCTTTTCAATACTTTTATTTTTATCTTATAGAAAATAAATGTTTTTCATACAATATATGCTGGTTCCCACTTTCCCGTTTGTTTTCCTCCATTTCTGTTCCCAGTTCAAGTTGCCCTTTCTTCAATTACTTACAAGACAATGAAAAGCACACCACATGTTAAGGTGTGTTCAAAATTGGACAAGCAACACTGCATACACAAATAAATGAATGAATCTTGCTCCCTCAAAAACAGAAATGTTTACTGAGTGATAGCTACTAAATTTACAAGTTAGCCTTAGCTTGTCCCGATACACTTTCAGGAAGATAGTTTTGCTGAAGGCATGGTTACAATGCTTTAGCTTCTCTGGTCATTTACGATATGGTCCTCTGCCCACTGGGTATAAATGCTACCCCCGCCCTGCAGTCTGCAACAACAGCTGCTTCCACATCCTGTTCACAGTGGTGTTTGGTTACACTGGGAATGGCTGAAATGCCAGAGAGCTGGCTGGGATCCAGAATCTTGGTGGTGGTGATATTATCTGGTCATTTTAGATAAAGCATGGCTCCACTTGATGGTGATGAAATATATTCTGAATTACATTCTGTAATTATGACAGATGGGATCTCAGAAATATGCCTCAAGCATATGGAATCTGCCACTGTTCTTCTGACCTCAGGCTGGGAACCTGAAGACAATTTGTCTTCCAGCCATGCCAATTTGGGATTTATTTAGAACATTAATGTATCAGTTCACTTTGTGTCTGCTTGTGTTTGTATGTAGTAATAGTTTTAATCCTAGTTTGGCTGAAATAAATGTCCAATGAATATAGAATATCTGTAGCATAATTTTAAAATTATACCTTGGAAGTGCCTTTTAAGTGTGTGTGTGTGCGCGCGCATGCACACGCATGTCTCACATGTGTGTCTGCATCTGCACCTGTGTGTGTATATATCTCTGTGTGTGTGTATGTGTGTGTGTGTGTGTGTGTGTCTGTATGTATGCCAATGTGCATGTAGAGGGAACAGAAGACAACCTTAGTTATTGATTCAGAGATAAAATCCATTTTTATTGTTATTTTTGTTGTTGTTTGTTTTGTTTTGAGATAGGGTCTTCTCTTTGGCCTATAGCTTGCTAATTAGACCATGTTGGCCGCCCAGAGAGCCTTATGGGTCCCTCTATCTCCACCTTCCTGTGCTGGGATTACAAACAGGTAAGACTATACTGGCATTTCCACGTGTGTACTGGGGTTAGGACTCATGCATATGAAGCAAGCACTTTGCTGACTCAGCTATTCTCTCCAGCCCTCAAAGCGGTCGTTTAACACTAAATAAAATAGCCTGAACCGTGTTTTGTGTCACATGATCTTGGAAATCTGGCCAGAATGTATTCGGTCATGCAAAGATCAGTGTCTGATCCCCATTGACCTGGCTTGGCAGTTGCTAAGAACTCTGCTGATTAGAGACACCATGGTCCTTGTGATTACATGACTCTATGGAAACTGTGGACACAATAATCAGGCTGATATTAGTGAAACAAAATAAMCCAAACAATAGGAACAGACACTGAAGACACGACAGGGAGGAAAGGACAGGGAGTCAGAGTTCGGGTAAAGACTTGGCTRCAAGCAGAGGTGAAGGAGGCTGCCACACACGCAACTTGGGACCRACTTCTTGAGGGAGCAGAGTTTAGCCAAAAAATGACGGATTTTATGTCCCAAAGCACATCAATCATAAAACATTTGTGCCACTGGGTTTGAAAAATCTCTTCCCTGAAAGTAATTAACTGGAAATCCCCTGGTAAACTAAGAAAATGAAATATTAATGTGTTATTGATAAARCTTGTATACTAACTACATATAACCTAGGTTTAGCTTGGTAACGGTCTAGTGTTTCGAGCGTTCAGTTCATTACCAGAGTATATTTACTGCATTATTCATATCRAAGAGGAAAGGCAGCAGGGCAGGGCCAGGTTGACTTGGAAAAACCTCGTTCCTATATATTGTTTGGTCTCCGTTTTCAACCACAGCTTGTTCTATGAAGAAAGATTTAAAATTGCCATCATTTTAAAAAAGTAATTGGAATAATGAAGTCACTTTCCTATTAGCATACTATTATCACAACAAAAATTAGATCTTTTTTTTTCTTTTGAGGCTAAGAATAAAGTGGAAAATATAATAGTCTATTTTCAAAACAATAAGAAATATGGCATGTGCTACTGTAGGGTTGGACTTGCACAGATGTGTGCAGGGATGCATGGACATGTGTAGATGTCAGAGGCTGGTATTATTTTTCTCCTTATTTTTTGAGACAAGTTCTCTCACTGGATCTCAATAATTTAGCTATACTTCCTGTCCAGTAATCCTCTTTTTTTAATTGGATATTTTCTTTATTTACATTTAAAATATTATCCCCTTTTTGGGTTTCCCCTTACCCCAGRAAACCCCCTATCCCACCCTACCCCTGCTTCTATGAGGGTATTCCTCCACCCACCCCACTCCCACTTCCCCTCCCTCTATTCCCCTCTACTGGGGCATCCGTCGAGCCTTCCTAGGACCAAGGGCCTTTCCTTCCTTTGATGTCCTACAAGGCCATCCTCTGTTACATGTGCGGCTGGAGCCATGGGTCTCTCCATGTGTACTCCTGGGTTGGTGGCTTAGTCCCTGGGAGCTCTGGGGGGTTCTGGTTAGTTGATAGTCTTGTTCTTCCTATGAGGTTGCAAACCCCTTCAGCTCATTCAGTCGATTCTCTCCTACATTGGGGATACTGTGCTCAGTCCAATGGTTGGCTTGAGCATCCACCTCTGTATCTGTTAGGCTCTGGCAGAGCCTCTCAGGAGACAGCTATATCAGGCTCCTGTCAGCAAGCACTTCTTGACATCCANAAACCCCCTATCCCACCCTACCCCTGCTTCTATGAGGGTATTCCTCCACCCACCCCACTCCCACTTCCCCTCCCTCTATTCCCCTCTACTGGGGCATCCGTCGAGCCTTCCTAGGACCAAGGGCCTTTCCTTCCTTTGATGTCCTACAAGGCCATCCTCTGTTACATGTGCGGCTGGAGCCATGGGTCTCTCCATGTGTACTCCTGGGTTGGTGGCTTAGTCCCTGGGAGCTCTGGGGGGTTCTGGTTAGTTGATAGTCTTGTTCTTCCTATGAGGTTGCAAACCCCTTCAGCTCATTCAGTCGATTCTCTCCTACATTGGGGATACTGTGCTCAGTCCAATGGTTGGCTTGAGCATCCACCTCTGTATCTGTTAGGCTCTGGCAGAGCCTCTCAGGAGACAGCTATATCAGGCTCCTGTCAGCAAGCACTTCTTGACATCCAYAATAGTGTCTGGGTTTGGTGACTATATGTGGGATGAATCCCCAGGTGGGACAGTCTCTGCATGGCCTTTCCTTCAGTCTCTGCTCTATACTTTGTTTCCATATTTGTTCCCATGAGTATTTTTTCCCCTTTCTAGGAAGGATGGAAGCACCTACACTTTGSTCTTCATTCTTCTTGAGCTTCATGTGGTCTGTGAATTGTATCTTGAGTATTCTGAGCTTTGGGGCTAAWAACCACTTATCAGTGAGTGCATTCCATGTGTGTTCTTTTGAGACTGGGTTACCTCTCTCAGGATGATGTTTTCTAGTTCCATTCATTTGCCATGAAGTCATTGTTTTAATAGCTGAGTAGTATTCCATTGTGTAAATATACCACATTTTCTGTATCCATTCCTCTGTTGAGGGACATCTGGGTTCTTTCCAGATGTTATAAATAAGGCTGCTATGAACATAGTGAAGCATGTGTCCTTGTTATATGTTGGAGAATCTTTTGGGTATATGCCCAGGAGTGGTATAGCTGGGTCCTCAGGTAATACGATATCCAATTTTCTGTGGAACCACCAAACTGATCTCCAGAGTGGTTGTACCAGCTTGCAATGAATCCTCTTGTCTCTGTCTCCCTAGTGTTGTGACTACAGGTATGCACTTTTGCCCAGATGTCTACCTGGTGCTGGGGACTCAGCTCAGGTTCTAATGCGTGAAGTGCAAGCACCAAGAAAGTTACCTTCCTAGTCCTAATTTATATGTTTTAAATAAATAACYATGTGTACACACAGTCATTGTGGTGGTTGGGATAAGAAATGCCCTTATAGGTTCAGGTATTTGAACCTTGGTCCCCAATTGGTAGGGCTGTTTGGGGAGGTTTTGGAACCTTTAGCAGGCCGAGCTTTACTGAAGGAAGTATGTCACTAGACATGAACCATGACAGTTTATAGCCTCCCCCCATTTCTATTTACTCCATACTTTTTGCTTATGGTTGATGGAGCTCCTACCTGGCGGCCATGTCTCTGTAATCAAGGGCTCTCCCTCTGAACTGTAATCCAAAATAAATGCTTTCTTGTATAAGTCTAATTTGGTCATGACTTCTTATCACAACAACAAATAGAATATAGTTGTTCTCCTTTTCTAGTTGTGAAACAAATACACATATTCAGGAAAGATATTCAAACTCAAAGCTTTTCTAATTTTTGCCAGTATATGTTTTTGTCTTTGTTTTTTAAATCAAAAGTTGTTTGTGCGGTGTCTTCCCAAAAAATAAACCACAATTTAGAGATGTGAGCTACCTAACTGTAGTTTTAAGCTTGTAAATTTTGTTTACAAGTAACGTAGTGCTGGAGACTTTTTCAAGAGCATAAGTCTCGCATCTCTAAATGAATTGGTTTCTTTTYGGCTGCTGTAATATAATACAGCAAGGATCCACATCCTCAAAGTTCTGCAGCCTTTCCCAGCGGAATCGCCAGCTGAAGACTGTGGAAGTACATGATGCTGTGGAGTATGTTGCTCATTCAAACCACAACCATAACGATGACCTCTCATGCTAGAACAGAACTGCTAATGTTCACCCTTGTCAAGACTTTGACATCTACTCAAAACTCCTAGACCAGGTAAAGGGAGACCCTGAACTATGTGCGCATCAGAATCCATTCTAAGAAAATGTAATATAAATGCAAAATCAATACATATACTTAATGAAAAAGAAACCAATGACAAGTTAAAGTTCTCTCTGTGTGTACAAATCTCATGCAATATAATTCTAGTTTTTTCTACATGTAAACACATAGAAGGAGCAGTTAAGATAGGACAAATGGGAGTTCAAATCCCCTAGAGGGATACTATAAAAGCTATGCTTCTGGATAAACATTTTACTGATCAGGCTCACCTCTGAATTATTATTTTTGCCATCTTAGACCATGAATGTTTTTAATTTTCATGTAATGATGATTTTGTAATATCATCTTCTATAGAGAGGGTAAACTATAACTTACTCATCATTCAAATCACGGATTAAATTTTAATGTTGATGCCAAGAATATATGCCAGCATACTGTAGGTACACAACTCTTTATGGTTAAAGTTATAAAAGTATTTGAGATTGACTGAAAAATGCATGAGTTTCTCTCAAGAGTGTAGTTATATCACTAGGACTAGCATTTTCTTAGGTCATTTCACTGCATCAGTAGTAATATGCATATTTAACTTGTAACAGACAGACTTCTCTAGTTCATGATACAACAGCTATATCAATAATAACTTTCAATGAATAAAATGTATGACTTGAGATGCAGTTATGCTAATTGCTTTGAGTATCATTAAAATTTGATGCATCAAAACAAAACAATTTTGAGAAGTATAATTTTAATGAATTTCCACATTGAAGACATGTAAATATTGTGAATTTAGGAATCTACATGTTGCATTAACATGTGTATTCCTGATATGAGAGACTTGGGCAACTTTACCATCTCTTTGCTCATGACTTCTAAACAAAGTAATAGGAAGATGTTTCAACACACTTCTTGTTCAACGCATTTAAATCCATCCCCTGCTTCCCTTTGTCTGACCCATGCATTTGCAGTGTCTCTGCTAAAATATGATATGTGTCCTATATAGGCTATAWATGGATAATATGCTGATGGCTTTGCACTTTTCTGGGAAAGTCAGCATAATTTGCATACGAGGATTCCTGGAAGCTATCCCTACACTAAATTGCTTCACTGTACTTAAAGAACAAAAATAAAAACAAAAACAAAACATAGGTATAAACATGTTGTATACTAAAGACATGTTTAATTCAACTTTCCATCAGGTCCCCTCACACCAGCTTCAAAGCAATCCAATGGTTATATATATATATATATATATATATATATACATATATGTATATGTATATATATATATATATTGCACATATATCATATATGTGGGAAAATTGAAATATGAAAAGATTAAGTCTTAGCCAAGCTCATTTAAAATACTGTTCTTTTGGAAATTCTATTTTAAAAAAATAAATGACCATACTTAGTGGGAGATTTTGCCCAATGCTCATAAAGATATTTGAGATGAGACYATCTTGGATTATAGAAGAGAACCCTGAGAATGCATGACATGAAYATTTGAGCAAAAGGAAAAAGAGATAGAAAAAAATGAAAGAGGAGGAAAGGAGGGGAAAGGGGCAGGAAGGTGAAGATGGATGACAGCAGAGAAAGCCACTGTCAGACATTAAGAGGGAGAAAGTCAAAAGGCATGCCTGCATCCATCAGGAACTAGGAATGGAAGACTCTTCTGGAAGCCCCACTGTGACCGGAGCTCTGGGAGACCATGACTTTAGAATTCTGTGTTCCAGAACTGAGAAGAAAGAAAATCCTGTTGTTTTAAATTATCAAATTTTTGATAGTTTGTTATGGAAACCTTAGGAGGTCAGTGTACCATGACAATCCTCCCCAGGCCCGTGAAGGTGGTCCAGTCAGTGAAGGGTCTTTAGCTCCACAGTAAGTCCCTTCAGACTTGAATGAAACTATGAAAGCTAAACTTTCTTTGTGTCATTTATACTTTCAAATAATTTCAAGTTTTTTCATTCAGGTTCTAAGATTGTCAAAATTTGGTGATAATTTCCATATATAGTAAGCATATATTTAAATACTCTATATTATAGATRTGCAGTATAAAATTGTTTGACAAATAGTTTAAGAAACTATACATATGATACTTGAGATTATATTGGATTATAGRAGAGAGSCCTAAATCGAAATGACAAGAACACTTGAGCAGAAGTGAAAAGAGAGAAGGAAGAAAGAAGGGGAAAGGAGGAGAGAAAGGGGGCCAGGAAGGTAGAGATGGATGACAGCAGAGAAAGCCATGCTCAGACATTACGAGGAGGCAGTCACAAGTTTATATGT
>BDUI01014844.1:0-11287 GCA_002335545.1 Apodemus speciosus
GCCCAGTCCCGCTCCCGGCCGCGGCGGCCGCAGCAGCCGCAGCAGCAGCGGCCCCAGGATGGTGAGCGCCGCTGACCCCCAGCCCTGGCCCGTCGCCCCCGGCCCGCGCTCCCGCCCCGGTCCCTGGGCCGGACGCCCCCCCAGGCCGCGCACACTCACCTAGGACCCGGCCGGGATGCCGAGGTACGCGTCGCAGGCCGGGGAGGGGGCAGGCGCGGGAGCGCGCGGGCCGGCCGGGGGTCAGGGGGTGGCGACTGTGCGGTCCGATGTCCAGAGCTTTGTCCGCGGGCGCGGGGCCGCGAGAGGCCYGGGGAGGGCGGGGGCTGAGGGCAGGGGGTCCAACTAGGCGGAGGTCGGAGGGCAAGGCCGGGAGAGACCCGAGAGGGTGCGTGGGAGCCCAGGGTCATTTCCCCGGAGGACGGGGGCTGACCAGCGATGAGATCGCCCCTCGGCCGCCGACGGGCACCCGCTTCACCGCCCGGTCTGGAGTGGAGGAGGTGGTGTTAGTGCGCTGCGGGCTCCGGGGAGTCTGCGGGCTTGGGGAGAGGGAGCTAGGATTTGCGGGTTCGGGTCCCAGAAGGATCGGGCGGCCTGAGCCCGAGGGCCGGCCCGCAGGCCCCTCCCACTCCGTCAGGTCTTTGTCCAGCGGCCCCTGTGTGTGCGGGAGGGGGTGGGGGCTGGGTTACTGGCCTGGAGATTCCCCAGCATCGTGACGGGGCAGTGACAGGAGACTGAGGCCATCTCGGTCCCTGCGCCCCTAACGCACCCGCCCTTCGTTTCTCCTCAGGCCGGGACAGTAGTCCCAGCTCAGAGTTGGGGTGTTGCACGCAGCTGAGCTTACTTCCACTAGTGGGCCATTGGTTACCCGGAGCCCCTCGGAGTTCCCAKCTCTTGCGAGAGCCCTTTAAACTTCCCCACTCCTAGAGCCTTATGGTCTATGCAGAAATTCCCACTTCCAGACCCTTGGTAGAGGGTCCCCTGTAGGTTGTTGGGCACACAGTAAGAGCTTAATAGATGTTGGCTTCCTCCGGGACCTCTCTGGTCCAGTGGTTCCCGCTGGCGGAGGGCCTGTGAGCGTTCAGCTCTGGGGAGAGCGAGGAGAGCGAGAGCAGCCTGGAGCCTGCGCCCCGCTGAGGCCCGGAGTGCAGGGGTGGGTGGGCGGGTGGGTGGGCTGTTAAAGGGACGGTCACTAAATCAGGATTAGGCCGTGGGGCTGTCAGGCTGCCGGCCCTGTCTCCATGGATACCTAATTTGGAGGAGAATAGAGGACGGAAGAATGTTTGTGTTGTCCGTACTGGCAGTAGAGGCTGAGCGGGCTCCTTGCTTTCAACCCAGCAGCTAGGAGTGGGGATCTGCTCCCCTTCCCACTTTAGGTTTACAGTCTGGGAGCTTCTCAGTTCCCGGGGTTTGACACCTCCCCTGGAGCCACCTAGTATATTTGGAGTGGGCCTGGAGATGCTGCAGTTCAAAGACCTCTGACTGTACGGGGTAGTTTTGGACCCTGCCCGAATCCCATCCGAAACCCCTGAGCATCCTTCCGGAACCTCCCGCCCCCCAGCACCCCTAGGCAGGGTGCAAATGTCCTTCTCTGGGTTTCAGTCCCGCCCCTAGGGACAGCCGTAACGGGGTGCAAGGGGGTGCCGATCTGCGGTGCTCCAGGATCCGAGAGCGGGTTTTCGACCACCCTGGGCTATGGGCAGGGGGCGGGGCGGRACTTTCTCAGTCGCCCGAAGAAAGGGGAGGGTCTTTCTTGGATGGCCCGGGAGGGCGGTGTGACAGGACTCATAAATCGCCCTTACCCACATTTAGCACCATTTCATTTATTTCTACTTGATTCCGTTGGGGCCCGCAGCATCCAGAAGCGACCCTCACGCCCTTACTGTGCGGTCTTCTGAGGAAAGCCCTTTTGGGCCAACGGAAGTTTAGTTGAAAGGCAGGATTGGAGTTGCTCCTTCTCAGTGTCTCTAGGAGAAGGAGAGGGGCTGCATGACCAGGGATGCGGTGGGCCTCCAAGGCCCTGCATGTTCATTCTTTGGCTCTGGGGAGGACAGTGGCCAGAATGAGGGTCACCGAGTCAGACAATTCCGGTTCACAGCCAGATCAAGGCAGGGAAAAGGAGGGCAAGAGAGAGGAACCCAGGCCCCAGCGTGCTATTCCAGAGTCCATTCCTGCCTTCCTCCTGGTCATCCATGGCCGCAGCTTTTTATGGACCAGGAGCCCCCCCCCCCCCCTGCTTGGCCGCTGCTTTATTGCTGAGTCTCAGGCTCTCCACGCAATTTCACGCCTCTCTGCCTTTGCTCCTGCTGTTCCTTCAGCCAAATGCCTTCTCCATTGTCCCGGGCTTGCCACAACGTCCTCATTCTTCAGGGCCCAGCTAGGATGCCACATACCCCCCTGTGTAGCCTCCCCAGAACCCCCAGCTCTGTCACTCACCCCTCCCTCCAGCACGGTCTCCTAGCACTGCACCTGTATCTTTTTCACTGTGGCTGGGCCCAAACCAGGCTCTGCCTCCAGGAGGCCAGCGTATAGACACTTGGCCTGCCTCACAGTGTACTTTGCACCGTCTGGGTACCCATAAATGCTGGTTGGGTGAGGAAAAGGAGCTTTGTGAAGACTTTGACCGGGTGGTCCGCAAAACCTGGAATCCGGTCACTCTGGGCAAGAAGCTCTGCCCTCCTGGGTGGTGGAACCCCCCCCCCCCAGCGGCTCAGCTCCTCCTTTCTTCCCTCCTCCTTGGTGACCCTCCCTACCCCCCAAGTCCTGGGAGGACTTTGCTCCTTTCCTTCTCCACAGACCTGCATTCTACCCCCACCCCCACCACCATTATCATCCTGTTAAACAGAGAGGCCAGTCAGGATTCATATGGATCACATTAACAATTGCTTATTATCTGGCCAAGACACCCCCTACTCCCCACTGCTAGTTCCTACTGCTGCAGCTCTGGATCCTGAGGAGCCTTGCCTCCCCTCCCCCCAACCACTGGTCATGAAGGAGGTCAGGGGACAGGTTGGTTGGTTGCCCTCCCCTCCTCTGATCCCTCTAGCACAATTTTGCCTCTTCTTGCCTTGGCACTTAATGACTTCGTCACCTTATTTAATGAAAGCCAGGCTCCACGGGAGGCTGGCTCAGGAAGGTCCCAGAGCTACATACCGGAAGGGGACCAAGGCCTGGCATACCTTTGGTCTGTTGCCTTGATAGCGCCTGCCACCAGTGGGCAGAAGTCAGAGGAAAGAGTGAGGCACAGTCACCTGCAGTCTTCGTCATGGTTGACCCTGCTGTCTCCTGGGAACTAGAGGGCTAGTACGGTAGAGAGCTTCTCCAAACTGTATGACACTGAATTCCAAGCCTTTCCCTGCAAGGAAGAAAGGGACAACTGTAAAACTGGATGTGAGGACTCAACCCTTTAATCCCAGGACTAAATAATCTGAAACGGAATTGCCTCGGAATTCAACGCTAGCCTGGGCCACACAGTGAGTTACATATCAGCCTGGACCACAGAGTGAGATCCTTGTCTCAAAACCAACCACTATCACCAACAATTAAAAAGGGCCCGGGCGTAGCTCAGTGCTACAGTATACATATGGTGACCCAACCACACCCAGGAGTTAAACAAGAAATCTAGTGTTTCCTGGAGACCCGAGAGTTAGCTTGAGTTGTTGACTGGGCAATTAGGGCTTATGTTTAAGTACACATAACTGGAGTCTAACGTGAGGGCTGGAAGTTAGCTCAGTAATAGAGTATTTGGCTAGAATGTACAAGGTCCTGGGTTCAATTCTTTTTTTTTTTTCCCTCTTCAAGACAGGGTTTCTCTGTGTAGCTCTGGCTGTCTTGGAACTCACTCTGTAGGCCAGGTTAGCCTTGAACTCAGAGATCTGCCTGCCTCTGCCTCCTGAGTGTTAAGATTAAAGGCATGCCCCACCATTGCTGGGCTCTGGGTTGGATTCTGAGCCACTAGGGTAAAACAACAACCTGTGGGTCTCTATGTTTTGACTTACAGAGCCCKCAGAAATGAAAGTGTCCCCAGGCAAAGTGCATTATCAGGGGCTGACACCATGATACTCTGTGTTCTCCTTTAGCAGCTCTTGAACCCCTGAAGCCCTCTGAGGTCCTGAGGACAGCCGAGGCTTTCTGACCTCACTGGGTGTTCATCCCATGGTGGGGGCACTGCATGAGCCCTGCCAAGTGTGGGCAGCTGCTGGCATGACCTTCAGCTGGGAGGGGTCTCAGGACTGGGGGGGTCAAGGTTGGGCTGCTCCCCCTTCAGACGTGTGGCTTGGAAGTGCTAAGCTCCCCTTGGGAAGTGAGCTTCGGAAGGTGTTTGTTGAGCGCCTCAGTGAGAAAGTAAACGAGCAGGGGTCAGGGGCTGGTGTTCTTGACCGACCCAGGCCATAGGGCTGCTCTTGCTGAGAAGGGGACACTCCCCTGGCTTGCCACACCAAGAAAACACTACATCAGTGCATTCAGGCACCTTGCTGCCTTCAGAGTTAGAAGTCACCTGTCAGCAGGGGGTGGGCAGGAGTTCACAGTGAATAGCTGAGCCCACACTCACTCTGCTTCCTTTCGCTACTTATTGCAGTGCTGTAGCTTGGGGTTGGGGCCTTGTACAGGTGAGGTGGGCACTCCATCACTGGGGTCTATCTCCACACCCCCAAGCCTAGTTTCCATTGTCTAGTTCCGGACTCCCAGGCAGCATCAGGATAAAGAACAGGTCTCAGGACTCACAGAGGCAGGAGAGCCAGCATAGCTCCCTGCAGGAATTGGGGGGCAGAGGCCTGCCTTCCTCTGTCCCATTCAGTCTCTGGGATACCTAGACCAGTGACAAGATTAATCACTAACACAAGGAAGAGACCACGGTTCACTGTTTGACCCCCGGGTGGATCCCTACCTCCTGTGTGTCCGAACCTCAGCCGTGCTCCCGAGAGGGTCAACTGTGCTCCCTGAGATTTCTCCCACAGCAACAAGGTTCTCATACTTGGAGCCAGAGTTAATCTCTCTCAAAACCCCTTTTTGCATTGATTCTTTGATTGATTGTGTGTGTCTCTGCACACGTGTGGAAGTCAGGGGACAACTTGGAGGAACTGGTTCTCTTCCCACCGTATGGGTTCCAGGATGGAACTCAGATTGTCAGGCTTGGCAGCAAGCACCCTTACCTACGGAACTGTCTCACTGGCCCCTAGAGTCTCTCTTAAGTCTCAGCCTCGCACTGGGTGTGGGGGGNCCTCAGTGAGAAAGTAAACGAGCAGGGGTCAGGGGCTGGTGTTCTTGACCGACCCAGGCCATAGGGCTGCTCTTGCTGAGAAGGGGACACTCCCCTGGCTTGCCACACCAAGAAAACACTACATCAGTGCATTCAGGCACCTTGCTGCCTTCAGAGTTAGAAGTCACCTGTCAGCAGGGGGTGGGCAGGAGTTCACAGTGAATAGCTGAGCCCACACTCACTCTGCTTCCTTTCGCTACTTATTGCAGTGCTGTAGCTTGGGGTTGGGGCCTTGTACAGGTGAGGTGGGCACTCCATCACTGGGGTCTATCTCCACACCCCCAAGCCTAGTTTCCATTGTCTAGTTCCGGACTCCCAGGCAGCATCAGGATAAAGAACAGGTCTCAGGACTCACAGAGGCAGGAGAGCCAGCATAGCTCCCTGCAGGAATTGGGGGGCAGAGGCCTGCCTTCCTCTGTCCCATTCAGTCTCTGGGATACCTAGACCAGTGACAAGATTAATCACTAACACAAGGAAGAGACCACGGTTCACTGTTTGACCCCCGGGTGGATCCCTACCTCCTGTGTGTCCGAACCTCAGCCGTGCTCCCGAGAGGGTCAACTGTGCTCCCTGAGATTTCTCCCACAGCAACAAGGTTCTCATACTTGGAGCCAGAGTTAATCTCTCTCAAAACCCCTTTTTGCATTGATTSTTTGATTGATTGTGTGTGTCTCTGCACACGTGTGGAAGTCAGGGGACAACTTGGAGGAACTGGTTCTCTTCCCACCGTATGGGTTCCAGGATGGAACTCAGATTGTCAGGCTTGGCAGCAAGCACCCTTACCTACGGAACTGTCTCACTGGCCCCTAGAGTCTCTCTTAAGTCTCAGCCTCGCACTGGGTGTGGGGGGGGTAGGGCTGCCAGCTCCATTGTTGCCTGCCACAGGTGTCTAACGTGAACAGTGGTTGCTATGTGGTTGGAGGTCATGCTCAAGGTGGCTCATCCAATGCCCATCTATTGTTTTTATGTGGTGTCACCTTCAAGGAACTTACAAGATGCTAGGCACCAGCAAAGARGCAAAGACAGGCTTCGGTCCCAAGATTTCCTGAGTAGAAGGGAACCTCTGAGGGTGTGGCCACTCAGAACGGTRCAGGGTAGTTTGGGGAGAGGCTGGGGGGAGGGGATCTTAGGAAGGGGCTTGTCCTTGGGAGTCTGTGTCGGTGGGAATCGGCAGGCAACTGGGACAAGGGTCACTTAGCACCAGTCTTAATGAAGCTCAGAGTCCCTTTTGACCTTTGGATACTCAAGAGTCTGGGGAGGAGTTTGTTCCCTGAGGTCATAGGGGGGAAAACTAGTGGGTAGTGTACGCTTCCCAACTGCCCCCAGCCCTCTCATGCTGCGACTCCATCCCCACATGGCAGATGTCTGTTGGGGACAGACGAGCTCTCTGGGAACCCTGACCACCAGGAGAAATTGCCTCTTTTGCCTTCTTTCACAGAGATATAGCAGTTCATAGACGGCTTTGCTTCTCGGAATTACCAGAGGCTGGGGGTTTTCCATGAGTGGAAGTTTACTGGAACATCTTATGGCTAAGAAGTTCAAGCGCAGGGCCTCTGGCAAAGGTATTGATCCGGTCATAGCACTGGTCACAGCATGGCGGAAGGGCACACGGGCATTAGGCTGAGACAGAGCGAACTGGATAGGGACAACTGTCTTTTCTGGTAATGTTATTTGGAGACAGCATTTTACTGTGTAGCCCTGGCTGCCTTGAACTCACAGAGATCCGCCTGCCTTTGCCTTATGAATGTTTGGATTAAAGGTATGAGCCACCAGCTTAGACACCACTCCTCCTCTGGGAAGTGGTCCTGGGCCTTGAACCTGGGACCTAATACTTGCCAGATGGGCTGATTCATATCTTGGCCAGACAGGAATCCATTTGTGAGGGCAGAGCCTTCATGGTCCAACCACTCCTTTAAGGGATGGTTTCTTTCTTTGTCTCTGACTCGATTTCTAGTTGTTTTTGTTTTAGATTTATTTATTATATGTGAGTACACTGTAGCTGTCTTTAGACACACCAGAAGAGGGATCAGATCTCATTACAGATGGTTGTGAGCCACCATGTGGTTGCTGGGATTTGAACTCAGGACCTTCAGAAGAGCAATCAGTGCTCTTAACTGCTGAGTCATCTCTCCAGCTCCTTCCCTCCCCCCCTTTTTTTTACTGAGTCATCTCTCCAACCCCTCCCCTTTTAAATTAATTTTATTTATTTATTTTTTAAAGTCAGGGTCTTACTGTGTAGCCTAGGCTGGCCTAGAGTTCACCCTAGCACTGACTGGCCTCAGGCTTCCAGAAATTCTCCTAGTTTCCCAAGTGAAATTCAGGCCACCACACCCAGCTTCAGCACGAGTTTTAGTAAGGAGCCTCAGACTTAAAGCTCCGGGCCCTTTCCCTAGAAGAGCTTCCTTTGCGGGCAGACCAGATGTCCTGTGGGGATGGCCTCTTCTGTCTCTTGTTGTCCTACTGTCCCACCCTCCTCAGGCCTGAGGTTTAGATCCCCAGCCCCTCACTGAGAAACATGGAGCTGGGATACTGGGGGTGAGGGAGTCTGGGGGTTCAGCTTGGGACCCATTGGGTATCCAGCAGGTGCCCACCCATGTGGGAACTGCAGGAGAGCTTCCCAGAGGACAGGACAGCTCCAGTGTAAAGGCAGTGTTGGGTGTCTGGTATCCCTGTGGCTGGAGAGCACAGCATCTCCAGGTTTCTAGAACCTTCCCTCAGGCTCCCCTTCCATGACGCCAGAAACCTTTCATGGAACTTTTGCTATTTGCCAAGGGGTGATAAGTGGCGGTCACTTTCTCTGAGTGTGAGAGTGACTCAAACCACTGTCTGGAGTTAACGCTGAGGACGGAGGCCCTCAGAGCCGGGCCACAGGAACAGTTCTGGAAGATGCTGAGCTCTAGGCTTGACTGGATGGAAGGAGGTTCTAGGGAGCCTTACAAAAGGCGAGGGAGGCCAATTCAGATGGAGGAGTCAAGTGATATTCCCATCTTTCTAGCTGTTAAATCGAAGGGTATCCCTTCGGCCCGCCTGTTCCGGCCTGTTGACTTAGTCAAGGGAACTGCACCTTGATTTCCTTATCTGTTACAAGGGAACACAACTCTTGGATTCTTGTGAAAACCAGGCATACAGAAGTGGGTACTCATGTGCTGAGAACTCACCAGAGCAAGCAGGAGTGTCCGTGGCTGCTCAGCCTTTGCTTAGCATCTCCCCCACCCGGGCCCCCTCCTCGACTCCTGGTTTCTCCTGCTCTCTCTCTGTCCAGGTGGCCCTGCAGCTATGGGAGTCATCTCCTTGGGGACAGCCCTTCCCACTCAACACCTAGGTGGACCGGCCTGGCTGCATAGCTGAGTGATTCAGCTCAGCACCCCAGGGCTGAGGAGAGGCTGGGAGGGCTGGGGAGAGGCTGGGAGGGCTGGGGAGAGGCTGGGAGGGCTGGGGAGAGGCTGGGAGGGCTGCCTGCCTGGAGATTTGGAGGAGGGCTGCCTGGGCCTGTTTTCTCACCTTTGGTCACACAGGCACTGTGATGGTGCGTCTCTCATCTCTCCTACAGCACCATATGCAGGAATGGAGGCATGTTTGGGGCCAGGGAAAAAGAATCAACCAGACTTTAAGCCTTTAATAACCCTTCCACACCAACTCAAGGCAACTAGATCCTAGGTCTGGCTGAGTGGAGGGGGAACGTGGACATCTGAAGGAGACCCTGGGCTCCTGGCCCGAGTCTTGTGTTCCAGGACCTCCGAAATGTTCATGGATCAGGATAGTTTTCAAACGCTATTCTTTCCCTTTGTAGACAAACACAGTCTTTATAAAATGAAAAGTATTTTTCAGAAAAGATCACAGACTCCCCAGCTGCCAAAAGGGCCTGTGGCTTAAAATCTGGCCAAGCAYCCTAACGGTTCCTKCTCTCCCGCCCATCCAGCACCAAGCCCCAAAGGTCGGAGAACCTTCCGTGCAGACCCACAAAAGGATGGCCTGCTAGGAAGCAGTGACCCCGCTCAGCAGAACAGCAGCTTCCTTCCTAGTGGCTGCGTCTTCCCCACAGGTCTCTCACAGCCTTCCGTGCAGGCCTGGACTGCTCTTTCTGCAGAAATGAAGCRGAGCTGGGCCCCAGAGGGCAGTTGATTTGAGGGGGTGGGGGTGGCAGTACAGGGTTCAACTCCAGGTTCTTGAGCATTCAGAGGAAAACCCAAAGCCATCTCTCCAAAAAAGTAATTACAGAGATAGGCTCAGTGCAGGCTGCGAGCCTTGTTTCTGGAATGCTTTTGCTGGGTAACGGTTTGAACCTGAGGATGTAGAACCCGCAGCTCCAGGAGGCTGATGTCCTTAAATTGTTAATGAAAAGTAGTATGGACCAGCCTCTAGCCCTAAGGCCTTGGTTGTCCTCACACATGCCATCTGTACCTGGGGAGTTGATGGGGGAGGGGAAGGATAAGGAGTTGGCATGGGGGAAAGCGGCAAGGGGTGCTTAGTCAGAGAGCTTGGTGTATCGAGATTCACGCACAAGGGTGTTGAATAGGGAGAGGAGCTCGGTTTAATGATTGACAGCAGCCACCAATAAGCATCTAAATGGTGGGACAGCGGACCAGGGACCTGGGGGTGGTCTCAGAGTCAAAGTGGAATAACAGCTTGGGAGTTCCTCAGTGTAGACCGTAGGAAGGTGTTCAGGGCAGAAGGGCTGGACAGACAAGCCTGGCAGAGTATGTACAGACGGCACAGAGGGTAGACTGCTGTGGCCTCAGACGTGAGGCGACAAGCCTGTGCCCGGTCAGAAGAAGGGATTGATCTAACTGGATCCCTAACTTTAAAGAATTCTGTCTGTTCCTTGACTGGACTGGCTTTGTGCTCTGTGCTGGGGGACCTCTCTGGTAGCTAGACAGAAGGGTCGGAGAGCAGAGGTGGAGGGTTCAATGTGGCACCAGCTGAAGGGGACAGTTTCAGAGAATGTCAGTGGAACTAGGTGCCTCATGATGTGGAATGCGGCTCCTGGGTAGTGGCACGTCTTAGGTGACTCTGGAGGGAGACGGTGGAACATTTCCTGGGTCGTGTGGCATCCAAGGTCTTTGGACACCCTGATGGGCCCTATAGATTCTCACCTGGGTTCTTGGCTCTTCGGGTCCCAGGGATAGTGGAAAGGTGGAGGCTGGGATGGGTTGGATCTGGTCGGGGACTCTCAGAAGGGAAACACAAGCAGAGGTTCTTGCTTGGGCAGTTTCGCGGTGACAGAGGAGGCACTATGAGGGCCCCGGGGTTCTATATGGACAGAGGAGAAGCTGGCAAAAGATGTCCCAGGATATAGACTGGAGGGGCCAGGGGCTGGCTGAGCTAGCCTGGGAAACCCTGTGTTCTCAGGGGCTGTCAGGCCCACAGATGGGTGAGACTGTGCTCTCCCAGGGCCAGCACACAGCTCTTGAGTTGGCCCCTTCTCCAGAGTGGCTCTTCAGACCTGCTGGGTTTTTGGTTTTCTAGTTTTTGTTTTGTTTTTTTTTCTGGCTGGGTAAGCACTTTTTTTAGGGGTCTCCCAGGCTGGAGCACGGAACAGATGCTGGAGTAGCTGGTTCAAACCCGGCCCCGCCCCTGCTCCTGCCTGCTGCCTGCTCGGGCCCAGCCCCCACCAGCATGCTTTGAAAAGGCCTCGGGCCCCCAGACCCTCCGCCCTCCCTACCAGTTCACACTGGAGGAGAGACCGGAGATCCAGACTTGTCATTCATCTCATAGGCCAATGCTACGCGTGTGCTCACTCTGCCACAGAGAAGCCGTGGGCAGGAAGGAGGTCTGTGATCCCTCTCCCACAGACTGCAGTTGTTCTCGGGCTTGCTAGAATGGCCAGAGAGAGCCCCAGCCATGCTCACTCTTCTGTTTGGCTGTTTAATACCGACCTGCCTCCCTCGGGGCCATGGTAGGTCTAAATTGTACTAGGTCAGGACTCTGAGAGTCAGCAAGGAGGGGAAAAGAGGAACGTGTCGGGCTGTATTATACCACACCCCTCTTCCTACAGTGGCTCTGAGAGAGAGAGAGAGAGAGAGAGAGAGA
>BDUI01014844.1:25970-37364 GCA_002335545.1 Apodemus speciosus
AGAACCTTTTGTAACTCTAGACCCAAGGGACCCAACGCCTTCTTCTAGGCATGTAGTTGGTACACAGGCCTACATGTAGGCAAAATGCCCATATACACTAAACCAAATCAACCGTGAGTCCCATTGACACCCAAAACACCAACAGTTGTCAGAGCTTTAAGAATAGTAGTGATTTTAAATGAAAAAAAAAAAAAACTTTTGTTTTTGTTTGTTTGTTTCTTTGTGTGGTCCAGGCTGCCCTGCCTCTGCCTCCTGAGTACTGGGATTAAAGGTATGCACCGCCAACCAGCCTTGAGGCTTCACTTAATTTGGATGTTTTGAGGAGTATACTGTCTTAAGGCTTAAGTCAAGCTTGCTCCACACATYGCTTCACAGGGTCRTTTGTGGAGAACGCTAGTTTTCAAATGCTCTGTTGACCACTGTCAGCCAGCAGCATGTGCTACACAGCCCTTGCCCTGCTCCTCCTCACCCAAATGCATTTTTGACTGATAGTGCCCCATTCCTTCTCCCTCCCTTTCCTCCTGACCACACTCAGCGGATGAAGGCTGTGAACTTGGGCCATACTCCGACCCCATCCTACCTGTCATTGGCTGCCACATGATGACTGATACCTTGAAAGCACACCAAAGTGTTGGAGAAGACAGTGTATTTAGCAAATATGGGCCACAGTCACTTTTCTGGTAACAACTTATAATTCCTAGACATTCGTTGAGTGCCATCCATACCAGGTCCTGTGCCAGGCTCCCGGTATTTCCCCCAAGGAGGAGGATCTCGCTGTCCTGGGGCCTGTTCTCTGGCCTGGAACCGGGGAAAGAAGTTACTGTGTGGTAATTGTAAGGACTAGGGTAAGTACCCGGTCCTCCGGGTCTCCACATTACTGTTTCTCCTTTTTCAATGGCTGGGGGGTTGGCATGTGGGGCAGGGTCCAGAGGAGARRGGCCTGTTCAGGCTCTGCCAGGGACTGTGGACCGACCCCCACCCCACCCTAAGAGTTGTAAGCTGTAGACAAAAGCCCATGACAAAAGGCCTGTGGGAGCCTCGGTGAATAGATTAACGAGATCTCCATGCGGAGGCCCCACAATGGGATTCTCCACTCCGCCCTTTTGTCCCAGGCTAAGATAATGGAGCTGGAAGAGGCTTGCCCAGAAGGGGGCATCAGCCCTCCTCCACCACGGTTGAGTGGTGTCCAGATGCCCCTTCTCTACCACGCACCTCCCACCCCAGCCGCCCCAGCAGACAGTAATGGAATCTGGACTCCTAGAGTTTCTGAGGGGCTCGTGGGAATGGAGAGGGGTGTTGAATGGTAGCTGCCCTTTGTTCCCACCCCGACTAGACTGTGGGGCTTCATTTTTTAAGCCCTGTGGGTTGTAGTGAAATGTTTGGCTCTTCTCATGGAGCCAGAGGTTCTTGACACAGAGTGTAAAGGTTAGGTGAGGGTTAGGCCTTGCTGGTGGCCACAGTGACCATGTGGGGTTTGCTGGGATTAGAAGTGGAGGATCAAACCTCAAGCCCTGACTGGTGAACAGAGATGTGTGGGGCACCCGTAGGCAGCAAGACCTCAGGAAGGCGGTGCGGGACTATGGCAGGTTGTGGATGCTGGCACACTGGGGACCACAAACAGAAGGTGGGATTGCTGTTTTGCAATCTTGGGCTTCATTCAAGGAGAAGCAGGGCTGGAGGAGAGACTTTTTCTTCTATTCAGTAATTCTGTAACTACTGATTGTGCTGTGGGCAAAGTCAGGCAGGGATTACCACATACACACACTCACTCACTCACACACACACACACACACACACTCACTCACACACACACAGACACACACATAGAAAAACACAGACAGACACACAATAGAAAAAACACAGACACAGATAGACACACAGACACGCATGCACACATGTACACACAGAGACACACACATAGAAAAACACAGACACACAAAGACACACAGACACACATGCACACACACAGATAGACACAAGACACACACATAGAAAACCACAGACCCAGAGACAGATAGACATACAGACACACATGCACACATACAGACACATACATAGAAAAACACAGACACAGACACACAAACACACATGCACACTCACACACACATATAGACACATAGACACACACAGAAAAACACAGACACAAAGACAGACACACAAATACATATGCACACACACATTTAGACACACAGATACATACAGAAAAACATAGACAGAGACAGATAGACACAGACACACATGCACACACACATAGGAAAACACAGACACACACATAGAAAGACACGCACACATGCACATACATAGACACACACAGAAAACACAGACACACAAAGACACACACAGAAAGACACACACAGAGACACATGTACATACACACACATAGAAAGACACACAAAAATAGAAAGGCACACACATGTATAGACACACAGAGAGACAGAGAAAGAGTCACAGACATGTACAGACATACGCAGAGAAATACACCCACCGACAGACATCGAGACACACATGCACACACACTGAAAGACGCAGACAGACTGATGGACACACACACACACACACACACACACACACACACACACGCCACACCTGTGTGGCAAGAGGGTGCTTTCTCCAGAGTCCCAGTTACCAACCACTAGGGCAGACCACAAAAACTAAACAAGGAGCTATTTGTTTTCCAGCTCTGGGTTACATGCAGTTGTGTGACAGCATANCACACACACACACACACACTCACTCACACACACACAGACACACACATAGAAAAACACAGACAGACACACAATAGAAAAAACACAGACACAGATAGACACACAGACACGCATGCACACATGTACACACAGAGACACACACATAGAAAAACACAGACACACAAAGACACACAGACACACATGCACACACACAGATAGACACAAGACACACACATAGAAAACCACAGACCCAGAGACAGATAGACATACAGACACACATGCACACATACAGACACATACATAGAAAAACACAGACACAGACACACAAACACACATGCACACTCACACACACATATAGACACATAGACACACACAGAAAAACACAGACACAAAGACAGACACACAAATACATATGCACACACACATTTAGACACACAGATACATACAGAAAAACATAGACAGAGACAGATAGACACAGACACACATGCACACACACATAGGAAAACACAGACACACACATAGAAAGACACGCACACATGCACATACATAGACACACACAGAAAACACAGACACACAAAGACACACACAGAAAGACACACACAGAGACACATGTACATACACACACATAGAAAGACACACAAAAATAGAAAGGCACACACATGTATAGACACACAGAGAGACAGAGAAAGAGTCACAGACATGTACAGACATACGCAGAGAAATACACCCACCGACAGACATCGAGACACACATGCACACACACTGAAAGACGCAGACAGACTGATGGACACACACACACACACACACACACACACACACACGCCACACCTGTGTGGCAAGAGGGTGCTTTCTCCAGAGTCCCAGTTACCAACCACTAGGGCAGACCACAAAAACTAAACAAGGAGCTATTTGTTTTCCAGCTCTGGGTTACATGCAGTTGTGTGACAGCATATCCACAGGGAAAGGGATGGCCTTTTCAGGGCTGTTAGGCAAGGAGGATACAATTTTCCCCATGAGGTTTGAAGAGCAAACCCACAGCACTGGGAGACAGCTATGTCTACAGGAAAATATCGAAGGCATTTCCCTAGGCCAGGGACAGGGGTGCTGGTACTTTAGCGCTTCGACTCTCTCAGGCTGAAAGACAAAGGGCTTGGTGACACATGGCAGGGAGATGTCAAGAACCATAGTTTGACTCTTGTCTGTTGTAGACCAGCTGTGTGATCTCTTCCTGCACCTCTGTCTCACACGGGTGAGGCACAGAGCAGGGCGTCTATGAAGTGGCTTAAGGACCATCCTGTCCTGTCAGAGCAGGAAGGCTTCTAGCCAGCAGCTCCTTGCTCCACTCCCAAGGTCGAGTAACCCGTTCAGCACGGAGCCAAAAGGCACTACGTGGGATCTGTAGTTTGGACTGCTCTTCACACGTCATCTTGGATCCCCAGTCCCTCTGCCTGCTGGGTATTATGCCCTTTAGCCTGAAGACACAGGTCCTGTAAGGCTGGGTGGTCTGCTCAGCGTCCCCTGTGTCTGACTCTGAAATGTGCTTCTGATCCGAAGCTCCTATCTTGTCCAAGTCCTGTGTCTTCCCGCACCCCTGGCTCAGCTGACCTAGGGGTTATAGGATGGAGTATGAGTTGGGAGGCTGCAGGAAGGCTGGTGGCTGTGTAGAAGTGCTAAGGGCTGGTAGGGGAGGGAGTTACAGATGTCCACCATACTGAAGGCCAGGCCTGTGTGGCTTGGTCTGTGAGGAGGGAGCTCAGTCCACCCTTCAGTTTGTCGTATGCATTCGCAGGTGATCTTGCTGGATACTGGCATTTCCAAGCACACCCAGACCTAAGGCTGCATATGCTCTTGCTTTCTGGTGTGTCTCGGGCATATGCTCTTGCTTTCTGGTGCGTCTCGGGCTCCTTTTGCCACCGTTTTCAACTTGAACGCGGGCGCTGGAGCCTGGCCTCCCTCCCTTTTTTGTTTGACCCTGTCATTAGGTACTAACATTCAGACCAGATCTTTGCCTTGTTCCTTGCTGGGCTTGAGGGGAATGTAACTCTCCAGAATATAGCTTAGAAGTTGCCGGAAGAACAGCCCTTGCCTACCTGCCAGCCTGAAGGTCAAGTAGCAGATCATGGCCACCACATGTAGATGGTGATCCTCAAAAGAAGGGGTTCAGAGCCAGGCTGGCAGTTAGTGGGGACCTAGGGTCAGGGGAAATCACTTTGGAGATATGAAGAGAGTTCACTCACAGGGGGAGGAGCTGGTACACAGCAGTTAGGCTGGACTGATGGGGTTGGACCAGATCCTGTGCCTGCTCAAGATGGGGACCTCCTGAGATGGGTAGACCATCGGGCTTTTGGTCACAGGTGTATATGGATACAGATAAAAGTGAAAGCAGGAGCCATGGCTTCCTCTTTCTTTTTTCCTGGCTAAAACGGAGAGAACATGACCTGAAGTGTCTGAGGAGACCAGCCAGTGAATGAGGAGGATAGGTGTCCTGTCAAGCACGGGGTCTCCTCTAAAGAGGGCCGATCCCTGCAGAGGAAAYTGAGAATCAGGCCRGGAGAACAGGACAAAGTGGAGACTGGCCCCTGGGATCCAGTCCGAGTGAGTGCCAGTGCCACCTGGTGGACGACTTAGGTGAAGACTGCTGGAGCGAAGGCCTGACAGTGAGAGATGCTGCCTGACAAGGGAGTGGAGGGGCGAGCCCAGGCCTGGGCTTTATCGTGCCCTTCCTCCCCTGAGGGTTTATGTTCTCAAAGGAGACATGGTCCTCAAGGTCACATGTCTTTGCTCTGAGCCAGAACACAGGAAACAGTAACTGGGGGCGGAGCCTAGGTTTGATGTAGTGACACACTTGCATTGATGTAACTGATGCTACTTCCTGTGACCCTGTCACTGGATCACTTGTCGCCGGATGTCCCAGGAAACTGCTCCTTTGACACCAGTGGATGGCTCTCATCTTCGAAAACCCCTTGGCGAGAGCTGAGACTCTGAAAACACAACCCTCGTGTGTGTGTGTGTGTGTGTGTGTGTGTGTGTGTGTGTGTGTGTGTCTGGCTACTGGCGCCCTCTAGAACTTACCTTCCTTCTAGGTGCCAGTGCCTTCGCTAATGCCTTCTCTGTGGACCATTAGGCATTTGGCTACCTGGTTGATATAGATGAACATGTGGAAGGTTTTCTTTCCAAGGCTGTCTTTTGCCACTAGCCACAGCAGGCACAGTCCCATCCCTGGATATGACCATTGCCAGTGTGGCTGCGTGTGCAGAACCGGTGGAAACACTTCAAACCTKCACACAAGACTCTAGAAACCCCATCTCTTGGTCCTCTCTATAGGCTGGCTCACTGCAGTTAGTTTTGTAGGTGTGCACTGTACAGGAACCCGGCTAGCTCTGTAGTTGTCATGTCTCCAGCAGGTGGCAGTAGAGTATCCTAAGGGAGCGGGCTGTGGTTAGCTTTGCTCTGTGCAATTGAGGCTGGCATTAAACACCAGGGCTCGTGCTCCTGGATGCAAGGAATGCAGACATAGCTGCATCTGACTAGCCCTGCTGATCTGGGTGCACAGGTCCTGTTATCCGGGATGCGCTGCCCGCTGTAACCCTTTGTGGTGCTGTAAAGACACCAGTCCTTTGGTGAGTCCTTAGCCAGGAGGGTCATGCTTTCAAGAGCCAGCCCCACGGTCCGAGACCTGTACCTCTATTTTTACTTCACAAAGGATGTTGCTTTCTGGACTTCTCGGCTGGCTGAAGCATTCTAGATACCTTTTGACCTAACCCTGTGCCTAGTGGAACATGTAGGATTTGCTCGATACTGTTTTGCCAAGAAGCCAGAGGTAAAGCTTGGTAGTGTTTACCCGGCACCCAGGAGACCATGGGTTCAGTCCCCGGTGCAGCAAAATATGCACATGCCAATCCAGAGTTTGGAAGCTTGGGCTTGAGAGGCAGTCATTGTAAGCCAGAATGCCACGGGCTTACGCAGTCTTTGGGATTTTGTTCTTGGGTCAGGTCGGCTTCCTGGAGGCAAGTGCCTCATACGGTGCTATTTCTCAGACCCTGGATCTCTTATTGGTTCAGGACTGGTGCATTGATGGGTGATAGAGGAGGGTCTAGGGAACAGCCCGGGGACATTTACCCTCTTCATGGTACAGAGACAAGGTGTATCTCAGATTGGCTCTAGGACACTGTGAACAGTTTTGCTCCTTTTGAGTTACGGTGCTTTGCGAAGTGATTCTGATTATATCTTCCCTTCATTTGGTGACTGGGGAGCTCAGAACAAATTAGGGTTCGTCTTTAACCTCTCCGGTGAGAGAACCCAGGTTCCTGAGCATGAGATGAAGTAGGTACTTTACCAGCCCTGTGATGCACTTGCCATGGTCTGCATGCCCAGCATACTACCCGTTCATCCCAAATGATGTTTGTGAGGTGATGACATTCATTTTGGATGGAGCAGGTGGTACCAGTACCTACCCAGACACCACAGCCTTTACAAACAGCATTCGGTTAGATTCTAGGTTCTCAACCTTCCTAATGCTGCAACTCTAAATATAGTTGCTCATGCTGTGGCGATTCTCGACCATAAAGTTATTTTCGTTGCTTCTCTATCACTCTAATTTTGCTACTGTTACGAATCATAATGTAAGTTTGGGGCGGGGGTGGGGGGGGGAGAAGGGGGATCGTGAGAACTACTGCTTTAGCCAAAGGCCAGAAGAAATCAAACGGCAAGGAAATACGTGTTGCTGAGCTGTAGCCACTGTGGTTTCTAGGGTCGATGGGCACGATCAGACTCCAGGGCCCATGGTGGCCTTTGGATCTCAGGGAACGCCAAGATGGACAGAGTAGGAATATTAACCTGTTGGACCTCCTATCCAGCAGCTCTGGAACAGGCCGTACTAAGCTTTACAAACCTTGACACCCTGCAGTGGCCGGCACATAGTGAGCCTCACACGGTTTGGCTCTGGCCCGCCCCTCCATCAGGTCCACGGAGGGGCATAGCTGGTATAGTCAGGGTAACTTGCCAGGAATGAAGGCTGACCATGGCATTCCCGTGTTCCTCTTGGTGTGAAGCAAGCTATTTTTAAAAACGAATTCTAGGTTCAAAGGGTGGGAGGGTAGCCTGTCATCGGCTGCAGGAGCTGACCAGCCGCTGCTCTTCTTGCCTGCAGCTCTGTTGAAGATGCACTGGACACCRGAACACGCCCAGCCCCTCAACCAGTGGCCAGAGCAGCACCTGGACGTCTCCTCCACCACGCCGGCGCACAAGTTAGAGCTGCCTCCAGGGGGTCGCCAGCGCTGCCACTACGCCTGGGCACACGACGACATTTCYGCCCTCACAGCCTCCAACCTCCTCAAACGCTACGCCGAGAAGTACTCCGGAGTCCTGGACTCGCCCTACGAGCGCCCCGGCCTGGGCAGCTACGGGGACGCCGCCTTTCTCAATGGTGCCAAAGGGGACCCGGAGCCCTGGCCCGGGCCAGAGCCACCTTACCCTCTAGCCTCGCTCCACGAAGGCCTCCCGGGAGCCAAGGCGGCCGGCGCGGGTGGCTCCGCGGGCCTCGGGGGCTCCCCAGCGGTAGCCGGGAACCTGACTGAGCCGCTCTACACGGGGAACGCGTGTGGGGGCCCGGCGGCGGCCACGGAGTACGCGGCGGGCTACGGAGGCGGGTACCTGGCGTCCGGCTACTGCGCGCAGACGAGCGCCGCGCTCGCCCCGCCGCCCCCGGCCGCGCTTCTGCAGCCAGCGCCGCCGCCCGGCTACGGGCCCTCGGCGCCGCTCTACAACTACCCGGCGGCCAGCTACGCGGCTCAGCCCGGCTACGGGGCGCTCCCGTCGCCCGCCGCGCCGCCCGCGCCCTACTTGCCCTCCGGGCTGGCGGCGCCCACGCCCCTGCCCGCGCCCCCGCCGCCCCGGCCCGCGCCCTACGGCTTCCCCGCGGCCGCCGAGGGCGTGTCACTCAAGCGCAAGGCGGTGGACGAGGGCGCCGAGGCCCGCTACCGCAAGTACGCGTACGAGCCGGCCAAGGCCCCCGCGGCCGACGGCGCCGCCTACCCCGCCGCGGACGACGCCGAGTGTCGGGGCAACGGGTTCCGCGCGAAGCCACCCGGGGCGACGGAGGATGGGACCGCCAAGTACGGCGGCGGCGCCCCTCTCAAGGTCCTGGSCTCCCCGGCCTACGCCCCGCAGCTCGAGCCCTTTGACAAGTTCCCGGAGCGGGTCTCCGCCGCCCACGGAGGCTTCGCAGAGCCGTCGGGGGAGCCCGCCAAGGCCGTGGACCCGGGGGCGCTGGAGCTGGTGAGCAGCAAGATGGTGGACTGCGGGCCCCCGGTGCAGTGGGCCGATGTGGCCGGCCAGGGCGCGCTCAAGGCGGCGCTGGAGGAAGAGCTGCTGTGGCCCTTGCTGAGGCCGCCCGCCTGTCCCGGCAGCGCGCGCCCGCCGCGGACCGTGCTGCTCTTCGGGCCCCGCGGCTGCGGCAAGGCGCTGCTGGGGCGCTGCCTCGCCACCCGGCTGGGTGCCACGCTGCTGCGCCTGCGCGGAGCCGGCCTGGTGGCCTCGGGCGCCGTCGAGGGCGCGCGCCTCCTGCAGGCGGCCTTCGGGGCCGCGCGCTGCCGCCCGCCCGCAGTGCTGCTCATCAGCGAGCTGGACGCGCTGCTGCCGGCGCGGGACGACGGCGCGTCCCTGCGGGCGCCTCTGCTGGCCTGCCTGGACGGCAGCTGCGGTGCGCGCGCCGACGGCGTGCTGGTGGTGGGGACCACTTCGCGGCCGGCGGCCCTGGACGAGGCCACCCGCCGGCGGTTCGCGCTGCGCTTCTACGTGGCGCCGCCGGACGGCGCGGCGCGCGGGCAGATCCTGCAGAGGGCGTTGGCTCAGCAGGGCTGTGCGCTGAGCGAGCGGGAGTTGGCCGCCCTGGTGCAGGGCACCCAGGGCTTCTCTGGGGGCGAGCTGGGGCAGTTGTGCCAGCAGGCAGCGGCCGAGGCGGGCCTCTCCGGACTGCAGAGGCCCCTCTCCTACAAAGACGTAGAGGCCGCTCTAGCCAAGGTGGGCCCTCGGGTTCCCCCCAAGGAGCTGGACTCGTTAGTGGAGTGGGACAAAATGTATGGCTCTGGACACTGAGGGTGGCAGGGAGGCCAACTCTGCCTGGGGGTGGGGGGGAGTCTTTGGCCAAAGGAGTGATGAATGTGGGGCGGGAGAGGGAGGGCTCTCCCGGTGGATTTTTTTTTTTTTTTAAATGGGAAGGAAAATGCTTCTGCCAGGCAGATCGATGCCATATGCACCGGTGTACTCAGGTTTTCCCTATTTATTGTGGATGGGAAGTTCGCCATCTCCGCTCGGCAGACCGGGCACACCCGACATGAGTTGGCACCAGGGCCTAAGGGACTCCTGCTCTCTCTCCGCTACCTTTGTCTCTTGTCCTCTGAGCGACATCCTCTTTTCCCATTCTTTCTCAGTATTGGCTTAGTTTTTCTCCTCAGGGTTTTGTCACTGACCCCTCCCCATGCTGTCTGTCCCTGTTTCTTTTCAGCTCCTTCTTCCGGTCCCCATCTATCACCTTCCGTGCTTCAGTCTCTGTCTATCGCCTTGTCTCCCCGACCCTGTGTTTTAACCCACCCTCTCTCATTGTTGTGATCCACACCGCAGCGACTCTTGGCGGAAGTTCTTTTGGCCCAGAGGCTGAGAAGGGGGGAGCAGGGAGCCCCAAGCCCCCTCCGTATCTTACCCACCTGAAATCTTGGGGTCCTAGGGGTGGGACAAGGATAACAACCACCCCAAAGAAGGCTTTTGTTTTGGTTTTGGTTTGTTCATTTTTGAGGGGGAGTCCCAGAAATGTAGGTTGCTTAATATTTTAGGCCTCTTATTTTTGTAAGATGTGTAGGATTTTTTGCTGTTTTTCGTTTTATTTTGACAACTCAGGAAGAAACTGACCTCAGAAAGAATGTTAGAGTTTGGCTGCTCTCCTGTTACCCCCAACCAGGTCCCTGGGGAGTGGATTCTCCCAGGCCAGAGAGACTTGGGACTAATGAGGAAGACCAGACATGAGCCCCGAACTGCTGTTCCTGGGATAGAAGCAGAATGTACCTAAGGGCTTCCTCCCCAGGCCGGGCTTGCAAGCAAGAGCACAGGGCAGAGGCTCTGGAAGGCGGGGCTTGCTGCCTGCTGGCCGCTCTCCCCGCCTCTCCCCAACGTAGGCCCCAGCCCTCAGCTTCCAGTGGTCTGCGAACCTTACAGAGGGTTGGGGTACTCTTGTCCATTTCCTGCCTTAGAGGTGACCTGGGCAGAAGGTTCTCAGGCTGTCTGACTGGAAGCAGGTTCTGTCAGAGGTGCTCAATAACAGGCTAAAGAGGATTTCCTCAGGCATGAGCGTGGCCTAGCCACTAGTCTGGCTGCATATAATGACTACTAGGAGCCAGGCCATCTGTGACAAGGCAGAGCACTGCCCTGGAAAGGGCTCTGTGTCCCTGTGTGTGGGTTTCTGCTTGTCCCCAGGGAGACCTGGGTCCCCATGGAGACCTGGAGGGAACGGGGTGTTTTCCCGTGACTCTAGTCCAGACTTCTCTGCACACCACATTCCTCCTGCTCCTTCTCTTGATAAGGTTTCAGCTCTTTGGCCCCTCAGGCCATTTCACACTCTTTGGTGCAAAGAAGGGACATCCCCCATCTTTGCCCCACCTTAGCCCCCCTGCTTGGCCCTGCAGCTCCTAGATCCCCTCACATTCTGGATGTTGAG
>BDUI01014846.1:23599-33913 GCA_002335545.1 Apodemus speciosus
AGGGAGAGGGAGAGGGAGAGGGAGAGGGAGAGGGAGAGGGAGAGAGAACCTTAAAGCTCACATATGTAATCCCTGCACTCTTGGAGGTTGAAGCAGGAATATTATTGTAAATTTGAGATCAATCTGAGCTAAAGAATGAGATTTTGTCTAAACAAACAAACAAACAGAATAAGACCCCGGCGGCTGGAGCTGAAGGTGYGGTACAGTGGTAGAGCACTYAGACTGCTCAAGACACTAGATTCAATCCCCAGCACCTACTATAAAGAGGATGTCACCTCATATTAGAACCTCAGAAAATGTTTTCTTCCTGTTCTGTCAGGTATATTTTAAGCTTTGAACATGGGCCCCATTCACTGACAAGGGCCCCCTGGTCCCTGGTTCCAGCCTGTATGACACACTGGTCCTGCCCCCACTGTTAGTCACCATCTCCGCAGTAGGTCCTCCTGACCTCAGAGAGAAAAGGGGGAAAAATCATTGTTTTGGTTCAAGTGTGATAAACAGTGATTGACAGGCCTGAAAAAGAAGCTGTTGAGKAAGGAGAAAAAGCCTGTAATTATTCTCCTTAACCTGCCCGTTATCCCGTCCGCTCAAYTCAGCCTCTGACAACGGCCTGCCCCCCTCTTCTTTAGCTGTTTAGGAATAAATTATTTTGAAGAAATGTGTTTTCAAATAAATTTGTTAAGGCTAAAATGTTGACATTTTGAAAATTCTGTATGTTCTGAATCTGAGCTTTTCTACCCTCCTCGACTCCACCAAGAGACTGAAGTTGTTCTCGCACGGGAAACACGGACAATCAAGGCTAACCGCCCCATTTTAAAAGGAGGAGATGGCTTCCAGTCCATCATCCTTTGTGACTGGGCCCCCTGAGATATCTGGTCCTCCAGACCCAGCTTCCTTATCTATAAAATAGACACCACTTCCTCCCTCTTAGTATAATGGGTGGAGAGGCATTTTGGAAATAGAAAGGATTATTTGTTTGTATGATGTTCAAAAATACCAATCAAGGGGCTGGAGACAAGACTCTTTTAGTTCAGTGCTTGCTGGACGTGATGCTTGCTGCACAAGCCTGGGGATCTGAATCCCATCCTCAGCACTCACAGAAAAAGTTGGGTGTGGAGGTGAGAACCTATAATCCCAGAGCAGAGAAGGAAATGGAAGGATCCTGGGGCTTGCTGGCCAAATCAGTGAACTCCAGGTGCAGGCAGAGACCCTGTCTCAACCAATAAGGTAAAGACTGATAAAGAGCTGGTATTACTCTCTGTCTTCCACATGTGTATAACACACACACACACACACACACATACACACACATACATGCATACTGATGAAGAGCTGGTATTACTCTGTCTTCCACATGTGTATAATACCCACACACATACACACACACTCACATACACACATATACACACACATACACACACATACACACACATACACACACACGCATCACATACACACATACTTACTTGTGTGYACTCATTTTTAGAATGTTCTACTTTAGTTAGCAGTGCTGTAGCATGCTAGTCTTTTACGTTTGACAAACACACTGTGTTAGCTTTAAGGAACACTGGTATGCTCTCAACTAGCTATAGATTTTCCATAAACATACAATTTTTCTAAAGTAAAAAGCTTACTTTTGGGGGTGACAAAAAAATGACTCAGCCAGTAAAGATGCTTGCCACTCAGGCTGATGATCTGAATTCGATCCCCAGGACCCATGAGGAAAGAAGAGAGGCGACTCAGCAGGCCGTCKTCTGGCCTCTGTGTGCATKACTTGGCACATAAGCCACCTGCTAAGCACACAATATAAATGCATAAAATTTGGTTTTTATGTTTGTTTCTTTGTTTACTTGCTTGCTCTTGAGACAGAGTTTTTCTGGGCAGCCCTGGCTATACTAGCACTCACTATGTAGACCAGGCTGGCCCTCCAACTCACAGAYCTGCCAGCCTCTGCCTCCCCAGATTAATCCTCTGGGATTAAAGGCATGCACCACCACATCTGGTTAAGTTCTTGTAATTTGTAAGCTAAAGGGTTTTCCCTTAAAAACTTTCTTCCTTTCTCTGAGGAGCCTCAGCACCGCCCATGGTCCCACCTTCCTTCCCAGTACTTCTCAGGATGGTTTCTTGGCAGAGACCATTTTCTCCATAATGAGATTTTTGGGGACCAGGTGATCATGTAATACAACTCTGTCCTCTGCCTTGCTTCAAATACATATTAATGTTCACCTAATCTTCGCAACACCATGGCAGGCATCATTAATCCCAGTTTCCCCAGGTAGGAAATTGAGGTTTATGGTATTTGATTATTGAGGCATAGCAAGCTATAGAGACAGAATTCAAAGCTAGATTTTGGTTCAGCATCTCATGCCRATGAGCTAGCTTCCTTCCTGCAYAGTGTCTGAAAGGAGCCCAGTTCTTCACATCAACATCTAACTTCTTAATCTCATTAATATGTATTTGAAGCAAGGCAGAAGAGAAGGTTTTATTATGTCTGTATCATAGGCTGAGCCACCCTGGCAACCATTGGCAATCAGTGTTTGTATCCCTCTGGGCCATCCACTCATTCAGTCTCATCGAGGAGACAGACAGGACAACAATTTCAATATAGTTAGGCAAGGGCAACTATAGAAAACCAGGGTGCTATGAAAGAAGGGGTCACCTACACCTAAGATTCCAGAGAAGGCTTTGTGGAGAAGAAAAGACTTCCCCCTGGCCCTGAAGGATGACTGAGCAGCTTTGGGGAGGAGTCAGAGAGTCTGCAGGCCAAGAATATAGGGGAGCAAAAGACTAGGAGGGTGAAAGCTTATCTTGGGGTGTCAGGGCTGCAGGGAAACAGAGCATCTAACAGTGAAGGTGAAGTTAGAAGAAGCACAGGGGTGAAGTCATTGGGTGCCCTCCAGGCTGCACTCTGGAGATCCAACTTTATCCTTGAAGATGGGTTCTTATAGAATGGTAGTCAGCCTTCAGGTTCTAGCTGCTAGAAGTCTAAAGTGGCTGAAGACTATTTAGAATGCTGTGGCATATCGTGAGACACTTGCAGTGTGTCTCATAGCAGTGACATTGAGGAGGGAATGGTTTAAGCCTTTTTTTTTTTTTTCTAATTTGACTAGTCATTACCTCTCCTAGAACCACCTTCCTCCAAATCTCTACAAGCTACTTGGGGACTGTAAGGGGCCTCTTAGTTGGCACTGAAACCAGATGGATTCTTCAAGAGAGAAATCAAAAGCTGGGTATGGCGGTCCATGCTTTTAATCTCAGCACTCGAGAGGCAGAGGCAGGCAGATCTCTGAGTTTTAGRCCAGATTGGTCTATGTGGTAAGTTCAGGACAACCTGAGCTACATAGGAAGATCCTGTCTCAAAAAACAAAGACAAAGACAAAAACAAAAACAAAAAGCACCACCACCACCACCACCAACAACAACAACAACAAAAACCCGAAGCAGAATTTGTGAGCTTCATTTGGCTTCTATAACAAAGTAGCATAGACGGGAAGAGAGAGGCTAAGATGTCACTCCTGGAGGCTATGAGCCCATAGGAGCCCAAAGTTAAAATGTCAACAGAGAGCTGGGTGCAATAACACCAACACGTGAGACTCTGAGGWAGGATGATTGTGAGTTCAAGGTTGGCCTGGGTTATCTTCTTTGTCTCAGAAATCAATTTTGTGAAGCCAGTTCTGTCCTTCCACATATACATGGTGTGTTGGCAAAATTTTGTGTCAACCTGACATAAGCTAGAGTCATTTGGAAGGAGGGAACATCTGTTGAGAAAGTGTCCCCTCTCCCCGCCCCGTCAGGTTGACCTGTGGGTAAGCCCGTTGCTCCTTTCTTTGACTGATGATTGATGGGGAGGGACCAGTTGACTGTGGGTGGTGTCACACCTGGGCTGCTGGTCCTGGGTTCTGTAAGAAAGCAGGCTGAGCAAACCACAAGGAGCAAGCAGCACCTTTTCATGGCTTCTATATCAGCTCCTGCGTCCAGGTTCCTGCCGTGTTAGAGTTCTTGCCCTGATTTCCCTCTGACAGTTGGTGGTGTGAAACTGTAAGCTTAAACAAACTCAGAAATCAATTAAGTAAAAAGCAATCCCAGGAACATTTTCGTACAGGCTTCCATTTTCCTTCACACCTTGTAGAAGCCTAGAGACGCTTATAACCATCTAATCAGCTCTGCGAGCAGGGAGGAGGCCCAGACACTGCAGAAGTCCCCCTGTACAAGGGGGCATGCACAGAGAAGCAAAGCCATGTGAGAAAGAGTAAGAGTCCATCTGAGGGGAGGCGGATCTCTGAATTTGAGGCTAGCCAGGTCTACATGGTGAAAACAATGCATCTTGGGTTTTATTGCTGTGATAAAACAGGACCAAAGCAATTCAGGGAGGAAAGAGTTTGTTTAAGCTTACAGTTTCACATCACAGACTGTCAGAGGGAAATCAGGGCAAGTACTCTAACCTGTAGGCAGTAGCTGATGTAGAAGCCATGAAACAGTGCTACCCATGGGCTTGCTCCTTGTGGTTTGTTCAACCTGCTTTCTTACAGAACCCAGGACCACCAGCCAAGGTGTGACACCACCCACAGTCAACTGGTCCCTCCCCATCAATCGTCAATCAAGACAACAAGCAGCAGGCTTGCCCACAGGTCAATCTGACGGGGTGGGAGTGGGGGGCGAGGGGCGCACTTTCTCAGCAGATGTTCCCTCCTTCTAAATGACTCCAGCTTGTGTCAAGTTGACACAAAATTTTACCAGCACACCATGTAAATGTGGAAGGACAGAACTGGCTTCACAAAGTTGTCTTCTGACCTCTGCATGCACGCTGTGACACCCTCCCCCAAACTAATAATAAGTAAATAGGAACAATGCATACACACAGCAAAACAAATCAACAGCCCCCTCCCCCAGTAACTCGTGGAGTAAGGTGAGCCCTGGATTTCAGTCCCAGCACCACAAAAAGCAAATGTTCAGTAGCTGGTGTGAGCTGATTGATTTTGTTATATGCAAGTAAACATTAACATTATTATTGACATTACTACATCATGAATCTTTTGATTAAATTCCTCCTTTTAAGGAAACTTGAGTCAGTAATTCATGCAAATAAGTTATAAGGACAAGGGGCACATTTGATGTGCTACTTCACAGATAAGGAAACTGAGGTCATAAAACTAGAATCTGAGTCCAGGAATACATTGAAAGCATAGAAGTCAATTTTCTCTTCAGAATATCCCGGCATATTTCTCCAGAAGATCTGAGTAATGGTCGAGAATAAACCATGAGTGCTCTGGTTCTAAAACTCATCTGTCCAGTTATTGACACTCGCCAAGCCTCAGCTTCCCTCTCTTTAACATGGGGTAAGGATAGCCTATCAAAGCTCTCTTTCACAGAAATATAGTAAGAATCAAAGGAGATTCTCGYTATCTACGCGGAGATATTAYACAGAGAAACAGATAGAAATAAACACATTGTATGTATTGTGCGGYGTCTGGCACACAGAAAGTCCTCAATAAAGGTTAGCTATTATGATGATAATTATCATCATCACCAACATCATTATCATTAAACTCCTGGGCTTAAACCCAGAGCCGTCAATCTAAGCCCACAATCCCTGTTGCTAGCAAAAGGGCAGCTGCACTTGCCGTCAGTTTATTCTCCAAAGGCTTAGGATTTGGCTGTTGCTGGCAGAGCATTTTAATGTGGCTCAGTGTTTTCATTTCTGTCGTTTTGTTGTGCCTGCCCCCCCCCCAGGTGGCTGAAGCAGAGAAATCTTGAAAATGAAAATAAACTATGATGATGCCCCCTTGTTGTTCTCTATGTTCAAGCTGGTTTTTTGGGGTATCTCTTTGTAAACAGGGGGAGCCTCGGAGTCTGAGGGATCAGACTACAAATGTGTGTCCTCTGGAGGTGACAGGTGGGGTGGGSTGGGGTCAGCTTAGCAGGTAACCACCAGAACCACAGTGCTTTGAGGAAGCAGTAGTTTTTAAATTCATATAACAGCAAGAAGATTRCCCATCAATTAAAGCCGCAGATATTCAGCAGCCAGCTTAGCAAACTAAAGATTATTTTTAACTGTGCGCACCAGACAGCCGGGCTGGCTCCTCTGGCAGCCCTGTCAATCTCAGCAAATCTGAACTAGAGTCATGGAAGGTGACAGCAAGGGAAACAGCGGGTCAGGACAGCATCYCTCCTGGGTGTGCAAACAACCGAAGGGAAACTTTCTGAAGAGGCTGACTGCCCAGCAGGGACCGATCACCAACGRCATCGTGTACATTTCTGCTAGAGGTACCTGGCCAGACATCGCGCCTGTGCTGCTCGTCATTSGTGGAACAATCATTGGCCTTTCTGATCCATGGGGATTGTCGCTTGTTCTCAGTTCTGCTTTGTGGAATTTAAAGGCAGACCCTCACCATCTCTACTTTGACCTTTGGGGGTTTTCAAAGCCTGGCCGGCATCTCGTGGTCTGCGTGCTCTGGCTAACCCCCTAATTGGCTGGAGGGTCATGACGCACGGTTCTGTGTCATCTGTCTTCCCAGTGAAGCATGTTGGTCGGCTTCCCTGCCCTCTCACCTCTTTCTTTCTCAGGGTCTGAGACAGAAAGCCTGGAGTTTAGCCTGAGCGCTGAAATTTGCACAAGTCTGACAGGCGGGCCCATGCAGGTTGCACAGGCGGCCTGGAGCCGGGCTTCTTAAACTGTAGGTCGTGACCCCACACAGAAAGAATCATGTGACTGAATGTGGGCTTAAAATTTGGCAACAGTAAAAAATGAATATACAACCACTGAAATTCAATTCAAAATCAAACCGACAACGAGTCTGAGGTGTTTCTGGCCGCAGTTAAGCCGTGTTTCTTTGCACACTGTCACTGAGGCCTTAGTTCTAGATCCAGAGCATCTGCACTTTGTACTACTCATGCCTCATCCCACGTGACATCTGAGCGCGCTGGCTCAATCACCTCAGCTCAGATTCGAGACCAGTGGATGCTGGGGATGGTTGAAACAGGAAAAACACTTTTAATGTTTCTCTTCCATTGTTCCTCAGCGCAAGCACCAAGTTAGTCTATTTTTGGGTTGAATTGTGTCAGAATATACAGAATATCAAAATGTATGGTTGTAAAAATTGTTGCTAGTGGACTCAAGAGTGGGTTCAGCAGATAAAAGTGCTTTTTGTGCCAAGCCAGACAACAGGAGTTCAATGCCCAGGAACCCCAGGGTGAAAGGAAGACTCCTGAAAGTTGTCCTCTGACCTCTACACACACACACAAACACACACACACACACACACACAAGCATGCATGCACGCACTAAATGTAAAAACCTTTTAAACTGTTACTTGAATTGCTGACTTGAATTCCATTTAAGGAAATTATTAAATGGCTCAGCAGTTGCAATCAGGATGGATTTCTCAACAATTTCTGAAATGGGCTTAAGCAATATTTTTGCCATTTTCTACCCTGTGTTTTTGCAAAGTGGTGTTCTCAGCATTGGCAATTATAAAATCAAAGTATCAGTCAACTTTGAAACATGTCGAAGATGTTCTATGTACTAGAGCAGCACCAAATATGCTGCCAAGATGGAATTCTTGTGTAACAATAAACAAACACACTCATCTCATTAGTATGCATGGATCTTTATTAAGTACTTAAGTTTTGCAAATACCAAAGAATTGTTTCAAAATAAATTTTCTTTTTTCTTTTTCTTTTTCTTTTTCTTTTTCTTTTTCTTTTTCTTTTTCTTTTTCTTTTTTTTTTCTTTTTCTTTTTCTTTTCTTTCTTTCTTTCTTTCTTTCTTTCTTTCTTTTCTTTTCTTTTTTTTGAGACAGGGTTTCTCTGTGTAGCCCTGGCTGTCCTGGAACTCACTCTGTAGACCAGGCTGGCCTCAAACTCAGAAATCTGCCTGCCTCTACTTCCCAAGTGCTAGGATTAAAGAGGTGTGCCACCACTGCCAGGCCAAAGTAAATTTCTTTATGATTAACTTCAGCAAATGATTTGTCTATTTATATATTGTTGGTTTTTGTGTGTGTATGTGTGTGTGGTATGCAAATGTGAGCCAGTGTTCACATGTAGGAGGGAAGGGGAGGTCGGAGGTCAATGGTCAATGTCAGGAACCTCCTCAGTCTCTCTCTCTCTCTCTCTCTCTCTCTCTCTTTCTCTCTCTCTCTCTCTCTCTTTCTTTCTCTGGCAGAATCTGTGTCTGAAGCCAGAGCTTACTGATTCAGCTAGACTAGCTGGCCCATGAGCTCCAGAGAGTCTCAGTCTCCCCATCCCCAGTGCTGAGATTACAGGTACCACAGTCAGGCCTGGCTTTTTATGTCAGTGCTGGGGCTAGAACTCAGGTCTTTCTGCTTGCATAGCGAGCACTTTGCCAAAAGAACAGTTTTCCTACCCTGCCTCTGTATACTTATATTATCTATAAGCCTGGGGTCATGTTTTCCTGGGTAAAAAAAAAAAATCTTGAGTGGAAAAGGGTTAAGAAATCCCGATCTACAAATCATACTGCAGACACATCGCTTCGCTGGCTCCACAAATGTTCCCTTTGGTATTTCCATTACTGCTTCAAGGGCACTTTCTTCTTTTGTGATGGCCTTTAAGGTCATACAGAAGATAAATATAGTTTTCAGAGATTAATGAAATATATTGTCCTTGTGAAGAGCCGGGGGCCACATGAGAGGAAATCTGAGACTGTAAGTTCATTGATGAAGAGATGTGTTAATTATTATTTGTATCATTAAAGGGTGTGTGTGTGTGTGTGTGTGTGTGTGTGTGTGTGTGTGTGTGAACAGCTCGTGTGGCAATCAGAGGACAACTTTGTGAAGTCAGTTCTCTCCTTTCATCTCTATTTGAGCTCCAGGGATAAACTCAGGTTCTCCGGCTTACACAGCAAGCACCTTTCCCAGCTGAGCTATCTCATCTACCTCCTTTTCTGTTTTAAACAGCTAGATTTTGGGGTACTTTCTTATACAGAAATAGCTAATACAACATCATTGCTGTGTGGATTTTTAACATCCTTTTCTGATTTGGGTCCACTCCAAGGCCCCAGTCAGTCCGGTGGCGATTAGAATTGGGAAGCTGGGGGGCTATTGAGGGTACTCCATTGGAGGAGAGTGTCTGAAGCAGCAGGAAGTAACTCTGTGATGACCTCATGGCTCAGAGAATGGGGGTGGAGGAACACAGGGCTGGAGAATAAAGCGTCTCTGTCATACAAGTCCAGCTGGCCTGAGCAAGTTCTCGGTGACATGCTTGGACTAAAGTGTTAAAGACTGTGGGCTTCCCTTTGCCAATACTGGAGCTCCTAGCAGGTTACAAGGAACAGGATGAGACTCGAGAGGGAATTAGGGCAGTCACACTAAGACTGGAAGCCGCTATTAGAATCTGGGGACCCAAGATCTTGAACAGCTTGTTTTACTTTCTGGATAATCATCCCTTTGTTGTAATATCTCCTTTGAAGGGGTTATTTTGAAGATGCATATGATAAAGTAGGTGAAACTTTTAGAGAACTCACTGAAGAGGCAAGTGATAACTGTAGATGAAACTTCTTATGAAATGCGCAYGATTGATTGATTTTTGCCATTATTCCTAGAAGAGGGCCAAGTTGAGGGTCCGTCTAGGCTCTGAGATCTGGGTGAGTGGGTGAGTGGACGAGGCCAGCTAAGTCCTCTGAAGCGGGGCTGTGGGAGACCAATGTGCACTCTCTTCAAAATAAAAGACCCATGGGTGTCCAGAGATCACCTCTAAACAGAACTGGAACTGCAGAGAAATTGACTGCAAAAGCCCTGTTCCCTATTGAACATGAAATAAGCCTTCAGAGATAGACAGCTCACTCCATTTTGATGTATGTACTGCTCAGGTGTGACTGAGATGCAGCCCAACCCTCTTTTGACACACAGATACTCTTATTCAAAGAAGTCAATGATCAAAAATAGACAAACGTTCTCATCTAGAAGTCACGACTCACAGGTCTGTAGAGAATTCTCCGAGGAGCAGAACCCAGTAGGGTGGGTTCACACCTCACCGATGTCAGCAATTTCACACTGAGGAGAACATATTAGGCTAAYGAGTTGAAAAAAATATCTGATGATATCAGATGAGAAGTGACACTTTAGAAATGACAGGAAAGTTTTGAAGAAATCATAGAAAATCCATGACCATAAAGGATAGGTATACTTGGTCACAGGTAGGTATAAAGATTTTAAAAACTGGGTGTAGCAGTGCATGCCTCTAATCCCAACACTTGGGAGGCAGAAGCGTGTGGATCTCTGTGAGTGTGAGGCCAGCCAGGTCGACAGAGCAGGTTTCAGGACATCTAAGGCTACACAGAGAAACCCTGTCTTAAAAAAA